>WTXE01000043.1:0-169195 GCA_022496225.1 Russula aff. rugulosa BPL654 | reverse complement strand
TAGATTGCCTGCTGGAGTTGGGCGCTTGGCCAGGCAGCACAGTAAGCGCAGAACGCCACCGGCACCGGCGTCCGGCGCAGGCCATTTTTAAGGAAACAAGCGCTGTAACTGAATCAGTACGACAGGTTGCGTTGGATAGGTCTGACAAGAAAGGGTGAGCAGCTGTGGTCTCTGAATCCTAACCGCGGCGGTCACAATAGCGAGATAAGAATACTAACTACGCCTCTGCGGATAAGGCACTGTACATCACGTGTTTGCAGGCACATGATGTCGACGTAAGCTCGCTCAACCTGCTATGTCGGGGCCGTGAGAGGTTGCTCCAATTTCGCTGGTAATCGTTGGAATAGAGGACGAGGACGGTTCTACGGGTTTATTCACTTGCTCGGCTTGCCTCGAGACGGTGTTGCCGCCATCGCCGTGGAGACCTTGTCCTTCATCTTATAAGCCCGCTGCTCCCCGTCGTCGTTCCACGAAACAAAATGACGACCTCAGGGAAGTTGATAAGAGAGAGAAATAAATCCATGTCACTATCTCTGATCTTGAGTCCATTGACCTCGTGTGCTTGCAGCATCCTACTCCGAGTCTGGCAGACCGTCCAGGGATAACAAACATCCTCGTGGTTGACAAACCAGGAGAAATTATGCCAACGATTGTGTGAATCGGTTCATATCTTCATACACAGGCGAAAGGTCTGGCATATTTATCGAGCCCTCATCTAGGGCTCTCACCAGTTCTGCGACTCTGACACGGCTGTCATCCCCTGTCACATCCGCATCGACGCGTACTTCAACTCTCTCTCGAACTACTACAGGAGCCGCGAGCGCAAATGAGACGGCGGAAAAGGATGAAAGGTCGGAGAATCCGTGTGTACCTATGTTGTTCCGCTATCTCTTCCACTATCTTCAAGTTCACCCGTAGTTTTAACGTCTTCGGGCTCGGGAACGGTCACGGCCGACGCATGGTCGAGCAAGTTCATCGACCCCTTATACAATGAGTCCCATCGTTTGTGCGACGCTGTTATCACATCCCATGCTATATCTGTAGTCACGCATACCTTAAGTCTCTTGTACTGCTGCAAAAACTGCGAGTGCAAAGTTTACGATGGAGAAGGCAAGAGGGGCTCGCGCGAGTATCATGTACCAGATACGTGACGCAGATTAGATGTAGTTGTCAGTTGAGTGATCAGGTGAGCGTTTATCTTCAGCCAAAAGAAGAGAGTCCAGAACAAATGAACAACTAAATGTCAAAGGAAGTTACTGACTGATCTGATGTGAAGGAAAGGGACGCAATCAGTACCCGAAAATGTTAAGGGTGCGAAAGCACCAGAGAAAATGCGGGCCGCTGGCGGGTGTTGACAAGCCTTAATATTTGCCTGTGATAATCATTTTGTACATCAGTTATTGATATGAGTTCTTACGGGACTCGAGATCTGTACAAATAACTCCGAGTTGCTGTCCCGCATCATCTAGGATTGTTGAGCCGGTTGATCGCGTCCGACGGGATTGATTAAGTGATGGCTTGGAGTAGGGAAAGAGGGGTTGCATGACGTTTGTCGTTTGCGGTCTTTGATTAACGGACATTTATATTTGTAGCATAAGACAGGTTTCTCTGTTAGAAAGCGATAACTGTCAGAGCGTAGAATAGCACACATGGAACTAAGGCTGGAAAGGGACATGTCGTCTGCATGAGAGCTTTTGAAGCCAAAATAGTAGACCAAGCTAGACAAGATGGGAACATGGACAGTGGTTCCACGTCGATGCTAAGCAAGAGAGAGAAGTGGTCGAGCACGACTCTGCACGAGAGAAAACGCAAGAGATAAAAAGAGACTCGGAATGACGCACGGAATTTCCAAAATGATATCCTCCAAGACGGGCGGAGGGCCAGCTTAAATACAAACGGAGCACCCGCCGAAGTCTGAGTTGTAAGGTTAAGACCATGGCGGTCACGAAGATGTCGGAGAAGGCAGTGAATATACTGTATGCGTCGCCTTTGGACCAAAATCACTGTTAATCACAGAAAAAATTACTGAAATAATCGTTCGTATGAATAGAAGGGACAAAGCACGTAGCGAGAGGCTGCCATACGACTGCCGCGCAGTGGCGGCTGTACCTATTGGTGGTGTCCGAGGGGAGAAGAGAGAGGTGGAGAGAACGGGAGGGGGGATTCAAGGGTTCCCGCGGAGCCGCGGCCGCGCTAGCCGGGACGGGACACTTTGATTCAAGATTTAGACGGCGCCAATGTGTTGTACAGTATGTCCCGCGCCGTCCCGCGCCACACCACACACGCCGCATCTCATATCTCATATCTCATACCCCGCACACTCACCGACCTCGCGCCCCGGCGGTCCCTATAGGTGAGTCCATTCCTTCGCAACCCCATGCGATCACTGCAACATACCTCACTCTCCTATGTCTTCATTTGCTTCGCCTTCATGTAGTATTTTGTTTTGTTTTCACATGTGAGATGGTCATTTCCTCAGTGTATAACGTGCGATGTGCACAAACTGGCAGCAATCGCGCGGCGATCACAAGGTCCAGCAGGAGCGAGAGGGGAAGAATGCACACGTGTGGCAGTTTCGAGAACACCAGGACTGTATGACATATCACTCAGCGCACACCACGCCACCACACCATGTATCTACTTACAAGCTACTGTTTGCCATTGTAGGCAGGTGTCGCATATAGGGAAATGGCGCATGGGCTTGTGCAACAAGGGTGCCACGCGTCCATTGGGGAGGGACATGCGTGAGTCAATCGTTTAATAAGGTATCGCATTACTGGGAAAGTGTGAAGAGAAGTGGCAACAATGGGGGAGGAAAGAGAATGGGGACGATACATGGGAGACGGTACAGTAGTATGGTCTAAGTTACAATGAACTCCATGCCTTGGGCCCGGCCCTTTTTTCGGTCACGTTTTCGCGCACCAGATTTGTGCCTGTTTGTTCTGGTGAGGGCAGCCATTTAGCCAATTACGTATACGGTAATTGGTATGTTTCGCTCCGCTCGCAAACATGCCAGGTCTGGGCCGAGACTCTCTTCCTGCATCCGATGTACTGTAAGTATTTACGTGGCTATTACCAACAAAGTCAATCCGGCCCGGCAATCGGTCTTTGAGAATACTGTATCGACATCCTGAAGGTCCTACGTGCATCGAGAGAATAACCAAAAAGACTCTCATCTATGAACAATTCCAGCCTCCACATCGTAGACAAAGAGGGGAAGAGGTAGTCAGGTCAATAAAAACCGAACAGTTATCTCCTCTTGAATACCAACGGCACGCGGCGAGGACTGAGATGCTATCTGTAAAATCGCCATGGAACTTTGGACATCACTTACGTTGTAGTCAAACCTAGCCCGAGTGCCGTGATACGCGCATAGCGCTCTTCAAATGTCTCGCCCGAAAATCTGGGCTCCTCCTTGACCTCAATCTTATACCTTGACACCAACATAGTCATGATGGCTATGCCCTCAGTTTCGAAAAACCTGAAACGGATCTATAAGCACTCTACTCTCAATAAACGCAACTCCTCCCACCGTCTCCCCAGACAGGCCCGGGCACCTGCGGAGTGTTCGTGAGCTATGATGGGAGTTCTTCGATGGGCAAAATATACCTTGGCTGAATGGAATGAATGCATCCTTTGGCCAGTCGCCAAGGAACCGCTCTGGCATGAACTTGTGGGGCTCTTTCCAATATCGTGCTATAAAACCTCATCAAAACCTGTCCACCATGACACAAAGCCACCAGCGTACGATTGTAATGCAAGCCAGGAACGTGAAGTTCGACTAGAGTCCCTGACGGGACAGGGAAGGTTGTCTTTCCACCATTGACATTACTCACAGTCAAGGTGGTATCCTGCGCAGTGACCTTTGGGATACCCGCCGCCTGATTGTCATAGTGTCTCGTTGGCATCCCGGTCAGAATACATTCAATTAAACGTACTGGAGGGCTGTGGTGGGCGGGCCGTGAGTCTGGTGTGGAAACACAATCGGATAGCACTCACAATAGCCTAAGAGTCTCGTAGAAAACGCTACCAAAAGGCTAAGAATCCTCGTTATAGCGGAAATGTTGGGTGAACTTACGCCAATGATTGACTGAAACGGCTCATATCTTCATAGGGCTACGGACATGTCAGATCTCTATACGAATTGAGATTCCAAGAACCCACAGGCATTCCATTCAAGCTGGACATAACACCTTTTATGTGTTGATATAGACACTCTTGTTCGTCAGGATACAAGGCCAACAAGGCAAATGAGAAGCATAGTGTATGCGCTGTAGTCTGTAGTAACTGTATATGGAGGGACAACACGGGAGGAGGAAGGAAACGACCGGACCTCATGTCCAGCAAGAAGAAAGATAAACATGTTTCCTAGGAGGGGAGGTAAGGCAATTTCTATGAATGCGGGATGATCCGACAGCGAATACCAACCCATAAGCTCATCGTCACTTAATGCCGCCTTACCGCCCGTTTCATCTTGTGTTGCATCCAGAAGGCCGCTAAACAGATCATAACGTTCTTCAACTTTATCCACATCCCTGCGAGCTTCCACCATTTCCAGCATATATTTCTACTCAAATTATGAGCCTGAGCCATGGACGATACGAGCTCATTTAGGACAACTTCGAAGAACGGACCTTCAGCTCTGTAAATGCCAAGCCAACCTTTCTTGTCTGCTTCGTCAAGTTTATTGCCCAGTCAGGAACAACGATTTTCAGAACTAGATTAGTAGACAAAATGTGAAGAGCATCCTTGAATGTCATTTGGTGGCCAGGAGGAACAACGGTGTCACTTGTCCATGTCACCCGACGGCCGAACCCTAGTATTGGTTTCATCAGACTATTACACCTCAAATGGGATATAAATTACCTGCGACGCTAATGACGAAGAGAGCAATCTGGTGAAGATGTTGGGACACGGGGAGAGTCTGAGATCTGAACAATGGGGAGCGCACCGGAAGAGTCACATCCACACAATGATCTACAACAACTTCGGACCTATCTCCCCAGACATTGTCGAACAAGTCCATCATAATATGGATAGTCTCGTCCCACACTAATTTATTATTTTTCTGACAATCGTACTCAGCATCGGGCGACGAATAGAGCTCAGGTTCTCAGGACAATACCTCTGAAAATGCCGGAGCTGCAATCTTTCTGTACTTCTTCCACTCCTCTCCTTCCGAAGCCACAATGTTCGGTCCAAACACAGATATCACCCTATATCGAAATATGGGCTTGGGAAACCTGGCACGATACGTTGTAATATCCTTCGAAGCAAGGTCAAAAACATTGGATCCGGTAGATATAGAGTAGGCGTACTTTGATAGCGGCAGCATCTGCAACATGTATGATGCAGCGCACGGGAAATGCGGAGATCTGCAAGTTGTACTGTTATGAGCTTTCACCACCCGTGAAATATGGAAGGAAATCGACCATAGCAAAGGCGTCTTGTCCGGCCTTGGCAAATACTGTAGTATGTGTCTCAGATAGCTTCCCATGGACGATTTGTGATGTATGCGTACCTTCATGTTTCTTGTCGAGTCCCCACGTGAAACCCAGAAGCATATAAGGGATCTCCCCGACCATCTGTGCAATTATGAATCCCACAGCAGAAAGTGGGTCAAAAAGAAAGAATAATCCGGAGAGATTGCTGGAAAAGTCACTCGACGGTTGATTAACTGAATATCTCGATATCGAAGTCATACTGACCCGACATTGCGAGCGACTCTTCTGATTCCCAGCAGGAGGTGTATGAGATACAAGCCGAAGAGGGAAAAGACGATGGATAGAAGTGTGGGCATAGCCAGAGGTGAGGTGTGAGAGTTAATGGGGGGAGCAGAAGGACGACACGGCGTCCATCACCACACAAACATTAAAACTTCCATTGCTACTGGCCTACGTAACTTCAGTTACTACGGCAATGGGCGCCTCGCACGCAAATGACTCGAACGTGATTTCAAAGCAAGATAATTTACCGGAGACGCTGGGGATGCAAATATGGCGACACTTTATGCCATATAGTAATGCCCCAGTAAGCGCAGAAACGCCACCGGCGTCCGGCGCCAGGGCACATTTTTAAGGAAACAAGCGCAGTAATCAGTACGACAGGTTGCGTTGGATAGGTCTGACAAGAAAGGGTGAGCAGCTGTCGTCTCTGAATCCTAACCGTGGTCACAATAGCGAGATAAGAATACTAACTACGCCTCTGCGGGTAAGGCACTGTACATCACGTGTTTGCAGGCACATGTATCGTGATGTCGACGTAAGCTCGCTCAACCTGCTGGAATGAACTAGGTTGGTCGATGGAGTGATGTCGGGGCCGTGAGAGGTTGCTCCAATTTCGCTGGTAATCGTTGGATTAGAGGACGAGGACGGTTCTACGGGTTTATTCACTTGCTCGGCTTGCCTCGAGACGGTGTTACCGCCATCGCCGTGGAGACCTTGTCCTTTATGTTCTAAGCCCGCTGCTCCCCGTCGTCGTTCAACGAAACAAAATAACGACCTCAGGGAAGTTAATAAGAGAGAGAAAGAAATCCATTTCGTTATCTCTGGTCTTGAGTCCATTGACCTCGTGTGCTTGCAGCATCCTGCTCCGAGTCTGGCAGACCGTCTAGGGATAACAAACATCCTCGTGGTTGACAAACCAGGAGAAATTATGCTAACGATTGTGTGAATCGGCTCATACCTTCATACACAGGCGAAAGGTCTGGACTCTGGCATGTTTATCGAGTCCTCATCTAGGGCTGCCACCAGGTCTGTGACTCTGACACGGCTGTCATATCCCCTGTTACATGCGTACTTCAACTCTCTCTCGAACTGCTACAGGAGCCGCGAGCGAAAATGAGACGGCGGAAAAGGATGAAAGGTCCGTGTGTACCTATGTTGTTATCTCTTCCACTATCTTTAAGTTCACCCTTAGTTTTAACGTCTCCGAGCTCGGGCTCGGGCTCGGCCGACGCATGGTCGAGCAAGTTCATCGACCCCTTATCCAATGAGTCCCACCGTTTGTACGACGCTGTTGTCACATCCCCTGCTACATCTGTAGTCACGCATACCTTAAGTCTCTTATACTGCTGAGGAAGTGCGAGCGCAAAGTTTACGATGGAGAGGGAAAGAGGGGCTCGCGCGAGTATCATGACCAGATACTTGACGCAGATTAGATGAAGTTGTCAGTTGAGTGATCAGGTGAGCGTTTATCTTCAGCCAAAAGGAAGAGAGTCCAGAACAAATGAACAACAAAATCTCAAAGGAAGTTATTGACTGATGTGAAGGAAAGGGACGCAATCAGTGCCCGAAAATGGTAAGGGGTGCGAAAGCACCAGAGAAAATGCGGGCCGCTGGCGGGTGTTGACAAGCCTTAATATTCGCCTGCGATAATCATGTTGTACATCAGTTTTTGATATGAGTTCTTACGGGACTCGAGATCTGTGCAAATAACTCCGAGTAGTTGTTCCGCATCATCTAGGATTGTTGAGCAGGTTGATCGCGTCCGACGGGAGTGATTAAGTGATGGCTTGGAGTAGGGAAAGAGGGGTTACATGACGTTTGTCGTTTGCGGTCTTTGATTAACGGACATTTATATTTGTAGCATAAGACAGGTTTCTCTGTTCGAAAGCGATAACTGTCAGAGTGCAGAATAGCACAAATGGAACTAAGGCTGGAATGGGACATGTCGTCTGCATGAGAGCTTTTGAAGCCAAAATAGTACATCAAGCTAGACAAGGGGAACATGGACAGTGGTTCCACGTCGATGCCGAGCAAGAGAGAGAAGGGCAAAGATGAGGGCTGACGACTACTAATGACGGTCAGGTTGTAACACTGGAGACTGGTTCGAGACGAAGTGGTCGAGCACGACTCTGCACGAGAGAAAACGCAACAGAAAAAAGGGACTCGGAATGACGCACGGAATTTCCAAGGTGATATCCTCCAAGACGGGCGGAGGGCCAGCTTAAAATAGCAACGGAGCACCCGTCGAGGTCTGAGTTGTAAGGTTAAGACCATGGCGGTCACGGAGATGTCGGAGAAGGCAGTGAATATACAGTATGCGTCGCCTTTGGACCGAAATCACTGTTAATCACAGAACAAAATTACTGAAATAATCGCTAGTATGAATAGAAGGGACAAAGCACGTAGCAAGAGGCTGCCATACGACTCCCGCGCAGTGGCGGCTGTACCTGTTGGTGGTGTCCGAGGGGAGAAGAGAGAGGTGGAGAGAACGGGAGGGTGCCGGGATTCAAGCTTTCAAGGGTTCCCGCGGAGCCGCGGCCGCGCTAGCCGAGACGGGACACTTCGATTCAAGATTTAGACGGCGCCAATGTGTTGTATGTCCCGCGCCGTCCCGCGCCACACCACACACGCCGCATCTCATATATCTCATACCTCGCACACTCACCGACCTCGCGCCCCGCCGGTCCCTATGGGTGAGCCCATTTCCTCAGTGTATAACGTGCGATGCGCACAAACTGGCAGCAGGAATGCAATCGCGTGGCGATCACAAGGTCCAGCAGGAGCAAGAGGGGAAGAATGCACACGTGTGGCAGTTTCGAGAATACCAGGATTGTATGACATTTCACTCAGCGCACACCACGCAACCACGCCATTTATATACTTACAAGCTACTGTTTGCTATTGTGGGTAGGTGTCGCATAGGGAAATGGTGCATGGGCTTGTGCAACAAGGGTGCCACACGTCCATTGGGGAGGGACATTCGTGAGTCAAATCAGTCAATCGTTTAATAAGGTATCGTACTGCTGGGAAAGTGTGAAGAGAAGTGGCAGCAATGGGGGAGGAAAGAGAATGGGGACGATACATGGGAGACAGGTACAGTAGTAGTATGGTAAGTAGGCACTCCATGCCTTGGGCCCGGCCCTTTTTTTCGGTCACGTTTTCGCGCACCAGATTTGTGCCTGTTTGTTCTGGTGAGGGCAGTCCTATAGGTATATACAGTAATTGGTTTGTTTCGCTCCGCTCGCAAACATGCCAGGGCTGGGCGCTGGGCCTTTAACCGAGCCGAGACTCTCTTCCTGCATCCGATGTACAGTACTGTACGTATTTACGTGGCTAGTACCAAACTAATACCAACAAAGTCAATTCGGCCCGGAAATCGGTCTTTGAGAATACTGTATCGACATCCTGAAGGTCCCACGTCCATCCAGAGAATAACCAAAAAGACTCTAATCTATGAACAATTCCAGCCTCCACATCGTAAACAAAGAGAGGAGGAGGCAGTTAGCACAATAAAAACCGAACAGCTATCTCCTCTTGAATACCAACGGCACGCGGCGAGGACTGAGATGCTATCCGTAAAATCGCCATGGAACTCTAGACATCACTTACGTTGTAGTCAAACCTTGCCCGAATGCCGTGATACGCGCATAACGCTCTTCAAATGTCTCGCCCGAAAATCTGGGCTCCTCCTTGACCTCAATCTTATATCTTGACACCAGCATAGTCATGATGGCTATGCCCTCAGTTTCGAAAAACCTGAAACGGATCTATGAGCACTCTACTCTCAAATAAACACAACTCCTCGCACCGTCTCCCCAGACAGGCCCGGGCACCTGCAGAGTGTTCGTAAGCTATGATGGGAGTTCTTCCATGGGCAAAATATACCTTGGCTGAATGGAATGAATGCGTCCTTCGGCCAGTCGCCAAGGAACCGCTCTGGCATGAACTTGTGGGGCTCTTTCCAATATCGTGCTATAAAACCTCATCAAAACCTGTCCCGCGTGACAAAAAGCCACCAGCGTACGATTATAATGCAAGCCAGGAACGTGAAGGTCGACTTGCGTCCCTGATGGGACAGGGAAGGTTGTCTCTCCACCATTGACATTACGCACAGTCAAGGTGGTATCCTGCGCAGTGACCTTTGGGATATCCGTCACCTGATTGTCATAGTGTCTCGTTGGCGTCCCGGTCAGAATACATTCAACTAAACGTACTGGGGGGCTGTGGTGGGCGGGCTGTGAGTCTGGTGTGAAAACGCAATCGGATGGCACTCACAATAGCCTAAGAGTCTCGTAGAAAACGCTACCAAAAGGCTAAGAATTCTCATTATAGCGGAAACGTTGGGTGAACTTACGCCAATGATTGAGTGAAACGGCTCATATCTTCATAGGGCTACGGATATGTCAGCTCTCTATACGAATTGAGATCCCAAGAACCCACAGGCACTCCATTCAAGCTGGACATGACCCCTTTTATGTGTTGATATAGACACTCTTGTTCGCCGGGATACAAGGCCAACAAGGCAAATGAGAAGCATAGTGTATGCGCTGTAGTCTGTAGTGACTGTAAAGGGAGGGACAACACGGGAGGAGGAAGGAAACGACCGCACCTCATGTCCAGCAAGAAGAAAGATAAACATGTTTCCTAGGAGGGGAGGTAAGACGAATATGAATGGGGAATGATCCGACAGCGAATACCAACCCATAAGCTCATCGTCACTTAGTGCCTCCTTTCCCCCGTTTCATCTCGTGTTGCATCCAGAAGGCCGCTAAACAGATCATATCGTTCTTCAACTTTATCCACATCCCTGCGAGCTTCCACCATTTCCAGCATGTATTGCTACTCAAATTATGAGCCTGAGCCATGGACGATACGAGCTTATTTAGGACAACTTCGAAGAACGACCTTCAGCTCCGTAAATGCCAAGCCAACCTTTCTTGTCTGCTTCGTCAAGTTCATTGCCCAGTCAGGAACAACGATTTTCAGAACGAGATTAGTAGACAAAATGTGAAGGGCATCCTTGAATGTCATCTGGTGGCCAGGAGGAACAACGGTGTCACTTGTCCATGTCACCGACGACCAAACCCTGGCATTGGTTGTTATCAAACTATCACAACCCAAATGGGATATAAATTACCTGCGACGCTAATGACGAAGAGAGCAATCTGGTGATGTTGGGACACGGGGAGAGTCTGAGATCTGAACATGGGGAGCGCACCGGAAGAGTCACATCCACACAGTGATCTACAACAACTTCGGACCTATCGCCCCAGACATTGTCGAACAAGTCCATCATAATATGGATAGTCTCGTCCCACACTAATTTATTATTTTTCTGACAATCGTATCAGCATCGGGCGACGAACAGAGCTCAGGACAATACCTCTGAAAATGCCGGAGCTGCAATCTTTCTGTACTTTTTCCACTCCTCTCCTTCCGAAGCCACAATGTTCGGTCCAAAAATAGATATCACCTTATATCGAAATACGGGCTTAGGAAACCTGGCACGATACGTTGTAATATCCTACGAAGCAAGGTCAAAACATTCAATCCGGCAGATATAGAGTAGGCGTACTTTGATAGCGGCAGCATCTGCAACATGTATGATGCAGCGTGGCACTAGAAATGCGGAAATCTGCAAGTTGTACTGTTATGAGCTTCCACCCCCTGTGAAATATGGAAGGAAAAGAAAAGCGACCATAGCAAAGGCATCCTGTCCGGCCGTGGCAAATACTGTAGTATGTGTCTCAGATGGCTTCCCCTTGAGGGTTTGTGATGTATCCGTACCTTCATGTTTCTTACTGAGCCCCCACGTGATTCCCAGAAGTATGTAAGGGATCTGCCCGACCACCTGTGCAATCATAAATCCCACAGCAGAAAGTGGGTCAAAAAGAAAGAATAATCCGGAGAGATTGCTGGAAAAGTCACTCGACGATTGAATAACTGAATATCTCGAGGTCGAAGTTACACTGAGTCACTGACCCGACATTGCGAGCGACTCTTCTGATTCCCAGCAGGAGGTGTATGAGAAACAAGCCGAAGAGGGAAAGGGCGAGGGATAGAAGTGTGGGCATATTCAGAGGTGAGAGGTGAGTACGGTGAGTGTTAATGCATTAATGGGGGGCCCGGGAGCAGTTGGGGGCCCCGGGAGCAGTTGAAGTGAGCGCGGGGCGGAAGCAAATACCGGAGCCCGACTCCGAGCGCCCGTTGTAGCGCCCGTGTACGGTGCGCGCGCGCATTGTACTGTGCATGCAGTTAGCCCACATAGAGTACATATAAAAGAGCCAGAGTAAATAGGGGCTCCCTCAGTTATTGTGCGGGCCGGCTATCTTACATTCCTTATCAGAGATCACACCATAGATTAGATCCTTATCTATCTAGATAACTGCGCGCGTCCCCCTTATCTCACCCACTAAAACTACAATAGTCCTAGCAATCTCTACGAGCAGAAGGACGACACGGCGTCCATCACCACACACTGGTACACAGTGAAACTTCCATTAATATTGTTACCGTGACTGGCCTAACTTACTACGGCAATGGGCGCCTCGCGCGTAGAGGACTCGAACGTGATCTCAAAGCAAGATAATTTACCGGAGACGCTGGGGATGCAAATATGGCGACACTTTATGCCATATAGTAATGCCCCTGGCAGTTCTTCTTGGACCTGCCGGAGTTGGGCGCTTGGCCAGGCGCAGAAACGCCACTGGCGCCAGGACCCATTTAAAGGAATCAAGCGCAGTAATCAGTACGACAGGTTGCGTTGGATAGGCCTGACAAAAACGGGTGAGCAGCTGTCCGCCTCTAAATCTGGCCGCGGTCACAATAGCGAGATAAGAATACGAACTACGCCTCTGCGAGGTTCATATGTTTGCAGGCACATGTGTCGTGATGTCGACGTAAGCTCGCTCAACCTTCCTGCTCCGAGTCTGGTACTCTAGGGATAAGAAACATCTTTGTGGTTGATAAACCTGGAGAATTTATGCTAACGATTGTGTGAATCGGTTCATATCTTCATACACAGGCGAAAGTCTGGTATTTACTATCGAGTCCTCATCTAGGGCTCAGGCTCCCACCACTTCTGCGACTCTGACACGGCTGTCATACTATCCCCTGTTACATCCACATTGACGCGTACTTCAACTCTCTCGAACTGCTACAGGAGCCGCGAGCGCAAAGGTGACGGCGGAAGAGGATGAAAGGTTGGTTTCCCTCGCCATTCTCAACACCCTATGTGTTCAATCGCTAGTCCCTTAATTCGGGCCTTAAACTACAGTAGTAAGACCTTGCGGCACTAATCTCTTTTAGTTTTGAAGCCGACCTAGAGGACCGCGTAGGGGTATCCTTGTATCATGGCGACGGCGAGGAAAATTCAAAAATCTGTCAAAGACCCCTAACCGTTAAATTGTGGTCATCAGGTTAGAATATTCGGGACCTTGGGACCTTCTGGGCCAAACTCACAGCATCGGAGTCAGACATGCGACGCTTGATCTTGCCTTTAAGGAACTCTTCGAAGCCAGACGGAAAACGGTCCTTTGATGGCCCCGGGCCCGGCTGACTGGGGCGGGGCGAAGGCGGAAGGGGTGAAGGATAGCCAGCCACTGGCATCGATTCCGGTGAGGGTGGGGTTGGGCTCAGCACTGGCGGCCACATATGGTCCGACCATGGTAATCCCGGGCTATTCGGTGTAGGCGGGTCGGTGTACGATATCTGCGCCAACACATCTTCCAATCCCGGGCTTGGCGGCGGTAAATTGACCGGGCTAGGCACGTGGCCCGACCCTGGTAATGACCATAGGGTGTGTGCTATCTGCGACAATGAATCTGTCAAGTCCGGGTTTGCCAGTGGCGGCGGTAAATGGTCTGGGCTTTGCACTGGCAACACATGGTCTGACCCTGGTAATGACCACAGGATGTGTGCTATCTGCGACAATGAATATGTCGAGTCCGGGCTTGGTGTCGGTAAATGGTCCAAGCTAGGCACTGGTAACACATGGTCAGGCCCTGGTAATGACCACAGGGTGTGTGCTATCTGCGATAAAGAATCTGTCAAGTCCGGGCTTGGTGTCGGTAAATGGTCCGGGCTAGTAGGCACTGGTAACACATGGTCCGACCCTGGTAATGACCACAGGGTGTGTGCTATCTGCGATAAAGAATCTGTCAAGTCCGGGCTTGGTGTCGGTAAATGGTCCGGGCTAGTAGGCACTGATAACACATGGTCCGACCCTGGTAATGACCACAGGGTGTGTGCTATCTGCGATAAAGAATCTGTCAAGTCCGGGCTTGGTGTCGGTAAATGGTCCGGGCTAGTAGGCACTGGTAACACATGGTCCGACCCTGGTAATGACCACAGGGTGTGTGCTATCTGCGATAAAGAATCTGTCAAGTCCGGGCTTGGTGTCGGTGAATGGTCCGGGCTAGTAGGCACTGGTAACACATGGTCCGACCCTGGTAATGACCACAGGGTGTGTGCTATCTGCGATAATGAATCTGTCAAGTCCGGGCTTGGCGGCGGTGCATAGTCCGACCCGCGCACGATCAGTAACGGTAACTCCCCCTCATCATCTGAGTACCGTTTCTGCGTCATGGCTCCCACATTCCTTGTTACATCCGTATCGAGGCGTTCTTCAGGTCTCTCTCGTACTGCCACGGGTGCCGCGAGCGCAAGGTTGATGATGGAAAGTATAAGAAGGCCCCGAGTGATGTTGTGCTGTCGCATTTTGTGCGAATGGTGTGATACGTGATGTAGATTAGATGACGTTGTCAGTTGAGTAGTTAAGTGAGCGTTCAATTGTCGGCGAAAAGAAATAAATGAAGTCCAGGACAAACGAAAAAGGCTAACGATCAAAGTAGGTCATCAATTCAAGTGAAGGATAGGGCAAACGCACTATCCAGTACCCGAACTTGAAAATGTCAAGGGGAGCAAAAGAGCTAGTGAAAACCCCTGCTGCACGCGGGAATTGGCAAGCATTTATGCACATAAGTCGCTGATGGGAGTCCTGGATGCGACTCAGGATCAATCATATTAATGATCCGATATGATATCTCATCTGATAAATCAGTTCATCACGTCTGCCTCCGCGGGATCAAATTACGCCAGCTTAAAAGATTTACAGTAACTGTGACCCGCGGTCCGTATCGTGCCCCGATTGAGTGATTGCCGAGAGGGAGGCTGTAGAAAACGGGCGCTCGCACAGTATCTGTGGCCTTTGATCGATTTGATCAACGATCAGTTGTTGGACTCGCGACATAAGACAAGTCTCACGGTTCAAAACAGATGAGAAATTAACTTGAATATTTGAAATAGATACGGAAGGAGCAAATGGAGCACCCGTCGAAGTCCAAGTTGTAAATAAAGACAATGGCGGCCACGGAGATGTTGAAGAAAGGAGTGGAGGCTGAGTGGATATACTGTATGCGCCGCCTCAGTCTTTGCACCAGTGGCCAGTCTCACGAAAAATTGACGGAAATAATCGTTAGTACGAATACAGTAGAAGGGACAAATCGTTCAAGGACGTGACGAGAGGCTGCCATACGACTGTTGCGTAGTGCCAGTGGCGACTTGTGCCTGTTGGTGATTACCGAGAGGGAGAAGAGAGAGGTGGAGAGAACGGAGAAGAGGGATTATTCAGTACATTCAGTGCTCGTGACGAAGCCGCAACGGCGCTACTGTCGGTAGAGCAGAGCTCGTGTAACTTATTACAGTAATTACAGTATGCTTTGGATTCACTAGAATTTGACTTTATCTTATCTTATCAGAACAGCGGCGCCAATCTCATTCGCATATGCACGCACGCATTACATCACATACCTCGCCTCCGCGCTCCCGGCAATCCCATGGGGCGCTCATCTCCTCTTCGCAACCACATGCCACCATGCTATCGCGTCTCATCGCAATCTACCTCGCTCACACATGTGTCTTCATGACTTCATTTGCTTCGCACTGGCATTCGTGGAGTTTCCTTGTGTATTTCACTTTGCCTTCACATGTGGGACAGTCATTTTCTTAGTATATAGCGTGCGATGTGCACGAGAATAAATATTGTCTGTCCGTTCTAACTTCCAAGTCGTACCTTGTGTGCCCGCGTGCCTATTTCAACATGAAGCAAGCGGGGCATGCCGCTCCCTCTGATGCGCGTTCGGATCCCTGCCTGCTTTCCCCCGCTTTTGCCCCTCCTTTACGTGCGCGCTACCGCTTCTCACCCTCTCTAATTTCACTACAGGCTACATGGGGACAAGACGCAGATAAACTAACAGCAAGAAATCGCGCAGCGATCGCATGGTCGACCAGGAGCAAGAGGGGAAGAATTTATATACTTACAACTTACAAGCCATTGTAGATAGGTGCCGCATGGGGCAATGGTGCAGGGGCTTGTGCACCAAGGATGTCACGCGTCCATTAGGGAGGGATGTCTGTGAGTCAATTGTATAGTAGTAAGGTCTCGTACTGATAAAAAGAGAGACAAAAGAACAATGGGGCAGGAGAGTCTCGGAGCCCGAGAAGAGGGACGAGACATGGGAAATGAGGTGGTATGTAGGTAGGCAAGAAGTCTACAAGGCTTCAAAAATTGGGTTTGGGGCCGTTTCCAGACGAGCCCAGGGACGCAGCAGAGCGTCGGGTGTGCAGGAGCACGAGGGCACCATTCTCAGTAAGATCACGTGGTGCTGAATATTATTTCAGTTTTGGAGGCCGTGTGCTTCACTTCATGGAAATTTCGAAAATCTGTCAAAGCCCCTAACCGTTAAATCGTGGGAGATCATCAAGGTTAGAATATTCGTGACCTTCGGTCCTTCTAGGCCAGATTCACAGCATCAGAGCTAGACATGCGACGCTTGATTTTGCCTTTCCAGAGCTCTTCCCAAAATCCAGTGGGAAAGGGCTCCGGATTCAATAGAGAATGTGTTTCCGGATCCACCCCTGGGTCCTGTGGAGGTGTTAGCTGGTCACCTGTCGACGACAACGTGCCGGGCCTCACTGAGAAGCCTGATGAACCCTGAAAACGGTCCTCTGATGGCCCCTGCTGACTGGAGTGGGGCGAATGGAGCGGAGGTGAAAGTGAGCCGGCCATCGATTCTGGTGAGGATGGTGGGGTGTCCATCTGTTTCGCTATCTGCAATATCTGCGCCCATACATCTGTCGAGTCCGGCGGTGCATGACCCTGACTCGGCACTGGCGGCAACACATGGTCCGACGCTGGTGACGACCCCGTATCCGGTGTGGGTGGGGGCCTGTCGGCGTACGCTGGTAATGACCACAGGGTGTGTGCCATCTGCGATAATGAATCTGTCAAGTATGGGCTTGGCGGCGGCGCATGGTCCACGTTCGGCTGGACAAAGCCCGAGAATGACCCCGGGCTATCTGGTGCGGGCGGGGGTGGGGCGGGGGCATCGGCGGGTGACTATCGGTGGATGCCATCTGGTACAATATATCTGTCAAGTCCGGGCTTGGCGGAGGTGCATAATAGGAGTGCGACCCGGGCACAATCGGTAACGGTAACTCCCCCTCATCATCTGAGAGCCACCGTTTCTGCGACAAGGCTCTCACATTCCTTGTTACATCCGCATCAAGGCGTTCTTCAGGTCTCTCTCGTACTTCCACAGGAGCCGCGAGCGCAAAGTTGATGGTGGAAAGTATAAGAAGGATCCGAGTGAGTATCTTGAGTTGTCGCATTTGTGGGATACGTGACGTAGATTAGATGACGGTCAGTTGAGTATCCAAGTAAGCGTTCAATTGTCAGCAAAAACGAAGAACCAAAAAGGCTAAGGATCAAAGAAGGTTATTAATTGAAGTGAAGGAAAGGGCACACGTACTATCCAGTACCCGGAAATGTTAAAGTGAGCAAAAGAGCTAAAAGTGAAAACGCAGCGGGAATTGTTAAGCTTTTATATTGTCAATGCTGTACACAAGTCGCTGATGGGAGTCCTGAGTCTTGATAAATGGCCCGGATATAATATCGCATCTGATAAACGAGGTGCCAGAGTAAGTAGTCTAGTCAGATGTGATTCACGTGAAACAGTCCACGCATCTCTTAGCGCACTTGGGTAGGTTGATCACGTCTGTCTCCAATGCCTGTGTAAATGAGTCCAGGTTCAAGTTGCGGCCACCTGGCTCCTAATGCTCAATGGCGACGTATGCTTGAAGAAGTCATTCCTCCACGAGGTGATGATGGCAACGCATCCTAGATAGCCCGAAATACTTCCGAGCCTACAGGCCAGTCAATTTTAACTTTTAACTATGCTGGACTGATAGTGCCGGACGTAATTCTAGCATCTTCTTGATCCCTGCCAGTGCTGTCATGATGTGGCGTTTGCCCAATCCCATTGATGATTCCCCCAACAGAGGTGGAAATCCGCCAGCAAAGCATCCAACGCTTGTTTCAATAGGGGCACCGTGGGACTCCGACTCCGACTCGGTGGGAGGCTGTGGCTCCGGGCTTCAGCAGATGATGCGTGTCCGAGTTCGGCCCCGGGCTTTGTGGTGAGCTGTTGACAGACACCGAGTGCGATCCTGTTGGAGATCCTGGGCTTGACGGCGCACTGTTCGACCATGTGCCATTGCTGCTTATACAGTATCTGGTCCGAGTCTAACGACTATGGGATCATCCGACTTTAGATGAGTAGGAAGGGCAGAGCATGATAAGTTATATACATATGCATGATAGGACACGTCAGTAAAAAGCGACAGGTACTTTCCGAGTCCGAGTCGTTCCTGTGCGCGGCGGTGTTTAAAACTGAAACTTGCCGTCTCTCGCTTACAGTACCCTCTTTTTCGACCGTGTTGTCTTCCTATACCTCGCGATGCCCTTTTTCTCGAAGGAGATGCCTGCCTCCTAGGACGGACCACCGCTGCACATCCGTTCTAGCAGCCGCGTCGGACCGTCTGCACCACCCATCCTTTCACATTCTCAGGCTCTCTGCTCCGAATCGTTTTCGAATTCAGTACCGCACATGTATGAAATGACGGAGATGCAGTCAAATGGTGAGTGTCGAATGAGCGTATGGTAAGCAACGCAGCTCAGTTGCACACAACGCTGAGTGTGGCAGCGGATGGTTATTATGCTTTACGTGCTCTCGCGCTTATATCTTTCTGGGTATCTCCACCGTAGGAAGAGTTTTTATTGGCGATCCCATGGTTTGGGAGTTCAGTTCGGGGCTATTTCCATGGCTCTTGGGAACGTTGCACGTTGATGGCTGACGCACTGAACATAACGTCGTGTCAATAGAAGATCGGTGCGAAATGCACTGAACTTGGGCGCACCCGGCACGCCGATAAATCAAAGGTCTTATTTAGTTTGGCCATTCGTATGATCATGCCAGCGAAATCTTCATGCCGAAATAGCAACTAGCCAGTACTGCTGCACGCAGTACAGTACCTAACAGCGCACTACAGTATATTAGACCATACGGTGTCGTGGACTCTGGGCCATGATTTTTCAGCTACATGTACTCAAGACTCAGCTTACAGTAACTTACCTTCCGTCAACTTACAGTGGCGCTCCTGACTTCTTGGCGCTCGCAGGTGACATTGGGGACTACCTCTTCTTCCCAGCTTCAAGTTCGTGTTCCGCCTAAGGAGATTGACTTTTTACAACTGTACGTCAGCTCGACGTTGTGTACCCTAATCGTCAACAAGGGTATATCAGTCAAACAGCGCATGACCCTAATGTACTCAAATATACTGTAGGCTGCATCTACACAGCCATAAGTGGCTAAATGCGTCACTTTCAGCGCATCTCTCCACAATTAGGACAGAGCGCCTCTCCTAGTTGATCTTATCAGACTGAGCCAAAAACCGCTTCCCACATCAAGTGTAAGTATTTACATAGCCAGTGTGGATGTCGAAAGCATAGAGGCTCGGTCATTGACGATATCGTATTCACAACTTGAAGTTCCACCATGCATCGTGAGATGAACCAGAGAAACCAAGACTCTTACAAACGACCCCAGTCTCCACGTAGTGATTCTGGTATACAGATATGGACGAAGGGAGGTGACGTAGAAACCAAAGTAGCTACTATCTCCTTTTAAATACCAAGGGCACACGGACAGGCCTGGAAGGCTATCCGTAAAATTGCTATGTGCATATAGATATCACTTACAGTACAGTTAAACCTTGGTCAAATGCCGTTATTCGCGCATACCGCTCTTCGAAGGTCTCGCAGGCAAATTCAGGCTCCTCCTTGATCTCGATTTTATATTTTGACACGAGCATAGTCATGACGGCTATCCCCTCGGTTTCGAAGAACCTGTATGAAAATTGTGAGGACTCTGCTCTCCCTTACACTGCAACAACTCGCACCGTCGGCCCAGACAAGCACGAGCACCTGCAGAGTGTTCGTGAGCTACGACTACAGTTTTGGTGGACAAGATATACCTTGACTGAATGGCAGAAACGCGTCTTTCGGCCAATCCCCAAGGAACCGCTCTGGCATGAACCTGTGTGGCTCCTCCCAATACCGTGCTACGACGCCTCATGAGAACCTCTCCCGATGATACAACTTACTTAGCGTACGATTGTGGTGCAAGCCGGCAACGTGAATATCGATATGCGTCCCTGACAGAACGGCGAATGTTGTTCTTCCACCATCGCTATTGCTCACCGTTAATGTGGTATCCTCGCGGCGACCTTCGGGATGTTTGCTCCCTGGTCGCCACAGCATATCGTTGGCCTCGCCCGAAACATATTCAATTAAAAACGCACTGGGGGACTGTGGACGAGCTGTTGGTCTGGTGTAGTAACATAATCGAATAACACTCACAAAAGCCTAAGAGTCTCATAGAAAACGCTACCCGTAGATAAGAATCCACGTTTTAGTTGACAAATCACTGGCAGATAAACCTACGCTAATGAATAAGTGAAGCGGTTCATATCTTCGTAGGTCTATGGAAATATTAACCCTCTATACGAAATAATATTCCTGGAACTCACAGGCATTCCGTTCACGCTGGACATGACCCCTTTAATGTGTTGATACAGACGCTCTTGTTCATCTGGATACAGTGCCAATAAGGCAAATGAGAAGCACAATGTATGCGCTGTGCTCTGTAGGGGACCGTTTTGGGGCAACATAACAGGAAGAATGGGAATATCTTACCTCATGTCCAGCAAGAAGAAAATAAACATGTTTCCTGAGTGGATGAATAAGCCGCTTTCCATTTATTCTGAGCGATCGCAAGGTTGAATGCACACCAACGAGCTCTTCGTCACTTAGTGTCGCCTCGCTGTCCAGTTCGTTCTGTGCTGCATCTAGAAGTCCACTAAACAGATCATAGCGTTGTTCTCCTTTATCCGCATTCCTGCGAGCTTCCACCATTTCCAGCATGTATTGCTACTCGAAACAAGTGGTATCGATGAAATAGGCATAGTTAGGATGACTTGAAATTACGGACCTTTATCTCCGTGAATGCCAGATCAACCTTCCTTGTGTGCTTCGTCAAAGACATCGCCCATTTTGGAAGAATAACCTTTAGAAACAGATTAGTAGACATGATGTGAAGGGCGTCCTTGAATGTCATTTGGTGGCCAGGAGGAACAACGGTGTCACTTGTCCATGTCACCCGACGTCCGAACCCTAGTATCGGCTGTCATGAGAACATAATGGTTAGAACGGGGCATAAACAACCTGCGACACCGATGACGAAGAGCGCAATCTGGTAGAATTGTTGGGAGATTGTGATAGACAGAGCCATAGGAGCGTACTGGGAGGGTAATATCCACACAATGATCCACAACAATTTCGGACCTGTCACCCCAGACATTGTCGAACAGGTCATTCATAATCCGGACAGTCTCATCCCACACTAATTTATTATTTCTCTGGCAATCGTATTCAGGTCAGCATTAAGCGACGAACGGAGCCCATGACACACCTCTGAGAATGCTGGAGCGGTAATCTTTCTGTACTTCTTCCATTCCTCTCCTTCCGAAGCCACGATGTTCGGTCCGAAAGTAGCCAACACCCTATATCGATACACGGGCTTGGGGAACCTTGCACGATAGGTTGTGATCTCCTACGAACAAAGGTCGAAGGTATCCAATCAGATGGACATAGAGTGGACATACTTTAATGGCGGCGGCGTCTGCGATAAATATTAAGGATGTGGTACAGGATATGCGAAGGTCTGCAATTTTTGAGCTCTCTATTCTCTCGATAAATTATGCAAGAAAAGCTACCACGGAAAAGGCATCCTGTCCAGCCGCGGCAAACACTGTGTAGGAATGCGTCTCGGAAAGCTCCCCGTGCGTCGTTTGTCATAAACTCATACCTTCATATTTCTTCCTGAGTACCCAGGCTTTTCCCGAATGTAGATAAGGAATCTCCCAGGCCACCTGTGAAAGTAAATGTCCCGGGATAGAGAGTGGGGGAAAAAAGAAGAATGGGCCGGAGAGCTTGCTACAGTCGAAAGTCACTGGAGGGTTAATCAACTGGTTATTTTGAAGTCCAAACCACACTAACCCAACGTTGCGAGCAACCCTTCGGAGTCCCAGCAGGAGGCGTATGACATACTGTATGAGAAATAGGCCCACGAGGGAGAGGACGATAGATAGAACTGTAGGCATGGCCAGGGTGTAAGGAGAGCAACGGGTTGATACGGTCTATCTCCACCACTTATCATTCCCAGACAGTCCATTGACAGGAACCGATCAAAACCCCACGGCATGATTTTGGGCGAATTGACGCGCCCGTGGGCTCACTAGCGCTCTCTAGTAGCGCTCACTTTTGGTAACTAACTGAAGATCCCCGGCCCGTACGTAGGTCCGAGTCCGTATTTGAAATGACACGTATCCGCACACCAGCTAGAGGCGAAATACGTTCAATTGCTTACTCAAGTACTCTCCGAATCCGTCTACGATGTTTCACAAATCCACAATCAAAGCTTCGCGTGTTTCCCGACTCACAAACATACAAATAGTCGACTGTTTAGCTTCTGACTTTTGACTTTGACCCACTGTCCTCCCCAACGGAGATACAGTACCCATGATCTTGAAACTTAACCTGAATAACTTAACTTTACGACTCACTTATTTGAGTGGCAAGGCACCGTACTGTAATGTTCAGGAGTACTCAAGGCAACTGTCATTAGGAATGTGAAGCAGGCGTAACAGTAACATCTGAGGGGCAGCATTATGCATCATACGGTGTCGTGAACATCCACCTCATCTACATGTAACTTCAACAGCCGCATCTTCCGTCACATAGCCTGAGGATGTCTCGTGTCTCCTCAGCCCCTAGTACCGCGGGGTTAGGACCACGGGTACCTCTGTGGCTTCGCGTTGCGGTTCGGGAGATTGAATTTCTTCAACGCCAACTTCTCTAATCGCGTCTGCCAGTGCGCCGGTACAGTGAACCCACCCGCATTATCATGGCGAGCTGCATTTACACTGGATCGCAAGTACACGCGCACACGTTTATTAGTAGAACACCTCACGTTATCACATTGAGGTCGGAATTGCTTCCCACATCAATGATAAGTATTTACATGGCCAGTACTGATCGCATAATCTCGGGGCACGCGGATATGATCAAACAGAGGAAGAGGTGACGTAAAAAAATCAAATGGTTACTGTCTCCTCTTAAATACCAACGGCACGCGTATAGGTCTGGAAGGCTATCCATAAAATCGTTATGTGGATGTGATCATCACTTACATTGCAGTCAAACCTTGCCTGAAGGCCGTTATACGCGCATAGCGCTCTTCAATGGTCTCGCCGGCAAATTCGGGCTCCTCCTTGACCTCAATTTTATATCGCAACACGAGCATCGTCATGATGGCTATGCCCTCGGTTTCGAAAAACCTGAAAGAGATCTATGAGGACAGATTCTCTCTTAAACTACAATAACTCGCACCGTCTCCCCAGACAGGCGCGTGCACCTGCAAGTGTTCGTGAGCTACGACTACAGTTTTGGTGGACAAGATATACCTTGACTGAATGGCAGAAACGCGTCTTTCGGCCAATCCCCAAGGAACCGTTCCGGCATGAACTTGTGTGGCTCGTTCCAATACCGCGCTATGAACTTCATCAGAACCAGTCCCTATCGTACGAAGCCATTCAGCGTACGATTGTAGTGCAGGCCGGGGACGTGAATATCTATCTGCATCCCTGACGGGACAGGGAATGATGTCTTTCCGCCATCAACGTTGCTCACTATTAAAGTGGTATCTTGCGCGGCCACCTTCGGGATGATCGCTGCCTGATCACAAGAAACGTATGGTCAACTTCTGGTCAGAACACATTCAATTAAAACATACTGGGGGACTGTGGACGAGCTGTAATTCCGGTGTGGTAGCATAATCAAATAACACTCACAAAAGCCTAAGAGTCTCATAGAAAACGCTACCTGTGGATAAGAATCCTCGTCATAGTTGACAATCAGATAAACCTACGCTAATGAATAAGTGAAGCGGTTCATGTCTTCGTGGGCCTATGGGGATATGAGCTCTCTATACAAATTAGGATTCCTGGAACGTACAGGCATTCCATTCAGACTGGACATAACCCCTTTGATGTGTTGATACAGGCGCTCTTGTTCGTCAGGATACAGAGCCAATAAGGCGAATGTAAAGCATAGTGTATGCGCTGTGGTCTGTAGGGAACTTTTCACGACAACGCAGTAGGACGGAGGGAAATAATTCACCTCATGTCCAGCAAAAAGAAAGACAAACATGTTTCCTAGGAAAACAGGTAATATTATTTTCAAGAATGCCAAGCGATCGTGGTGTTGAGTACCCACCAATAAGTTCTTCATCAGTTAGCACCGCCTTACTGCCTGTTTCGTTCTGTGCGGCATCCAGGAGAACACTAAACAGATCATAGCGTTGTTCTACTTTATCCGCATTTCTACGTGCTTCCACCATTTCTAGCATGTATTTCTGTTCGGGGTGCGGGGAATGGATGGCATAAGGCACAGTTACTGTAGGACTTGGAATAACGAACCTTCAGCTCTGTGAATGCCAGATCAACCATCCTTGTATGCTTCGTCAAATATTTCACCCAGTTCGGAAAAATGATCTTTAGACCCAGATTAGTAGACACAATATGAAGGGCATCCTTGAAAGTCATTCGGTGGCCAGGGGGAACGACGAGGTCACTTGTCCATGTCATTCGACGCCCGAACCCTAGCATTGGATCCCATGAGACTACAACAATTGGGATGGCGCGTAAACTACCTGCGACACCGATGACGAAGAGCGCAATCTGGTGGAGAGGTTGAGAAATGGGTTAAGTCAGAACCATAGAAAGCGTACCGGAAGAGTGATATCCACACAGTGATCTACAACAACTTCGGACCTGTCGCCCCAGGCATTGTCGAACAGGTCATTCATAATCCGGATGGTCTCGTCCCATACTAGTTTATTGTTTCTCTGGCCATCGCACTCAGGATTAGACGACGAATGGAGCTCGGGATATACCTCTGAGAATGCCGGAGCGGTAATCTTTCTGAATTTCTTCCATTCCTCTCCTTCCGAAGCCACGATGTTCGGTCCAAAAACTGACAATGGCTTATATAGAGACATGGGCTTGGGAAATCTGGAACGATAGGTTGTGATCTCCTATAAAGCAAGGTCGAAGGAATACAATAAGATAGACCTAGAGGAGACATACTCTAATAGCGGCAGGGTCTGCAATTTGTATTATGGACACCGGCACAGGATATGCAAAAATCTATAGGTTCACAGCTTTGAGTCTCCATTCTTCTCATAATTTACGCGCAAAAGGCACCAGAGAAAGGGCGTCCTGTCCAGCCGCGGCAAATTCTGTGTAGGAATACGTGTTGAAGCTCCTCCCTTTGAATCGTTCATCATGTATCCGCACCTTCATGTTTTCTCCTGGCCGCCCACGAGCTTCCTGCATGTAAATAAGGGATGTGCCGAACCGTCCGTGCAAGCAAATATCCTGGAACAGAGAGTGGGCTAAAAAAGAAGAATAGACCGGAGAGGTTGCTGTAGAAGTAACACAGCTTGATCAACAACCAGTAGTTATATTGAGATAAAAAAAATCAACACTGACTCGACATTACGAGCGGCCCTTTTGAGTCCCAGCAGGAGATGTAAGATATACAGGCCGACGAGGGAAAAGACGATGGATAGAATTATGGGCATAGCTAGACGTGAATATGAGTCGAGAGAGCAGGCGGTTGGTGATCGATATAGCGTCTATACTGACCCGCAATTAGTTCGATTACTACAGATTCGAGTCACATTCGGAATCAGTGACCCCACGGGGCCGAGCACGCGGACGTGTAAATCAGGGTTTTCAACCTAAAATGTTGTAAGAAAACTAAATGTTAAATAAATATTTGGTTATGTTAAGCGAAAAATAAATTCCACAAAACTTTTGGTGAGAAAGTGCATGTCCATTTTTACTGTGCAGCTGCACTGACCAGCTGACAGTCCGCTGGCCAATGCAGACAGTAAATATGGAGAATTATGGACATGGACATTCTCACCAGAAAATGTTTACTTGAACTTTTTTCTAAGTTATAAAAACCCTTAGAATTGTTTAACACTTGATTAAAGTTTTCTACGACATTTTTTAGGTTGAATACAGTACCCTGATTTGCACGCAGTGTCCATTTTTACTGTCTGCACTGGCCAGCAGACGTCGACTGTCAACGTGTCAACAACAACAATTGTAATCATGTGACTCTCAGACTCGGAGGAGGATTGATGGCATGCCAGTGGTGCGTGAGCTCACTCTGAACGTGCCGCGACGAGTCAGCAGCCACTGCCATATGTGAGCTCGACGTTGATGCCCTCTGGCCTAGAAATATGTCAAGAAGTGAGTCAAATGAAGCCAACATATTTAGTTACTCCTTCAAGCTTACTCAGAGTCGGCGCATCAGTCGCGGCATCACGCACCTCTAGCTGGCATTGCAATTCTCGAATCTGATGAGTCAGTGATGATCTGTCACGTCATAAGTTATATCCTCGATCATTGATCCTGACCTGAATAGTTCCCTGAATTGTGCCTACAGCTGTACGGGACTGATGCATGGACATATAAACACTTGTCAACTCCCAACGTGACGACGTCTAAGTTTTCCCACTCTCGAGCTGGTTCTCCGGTTCTCCCCTTTTTTTAGTATTTTTCCGGTACTGGATAGTACGAGTGCCCTTTCCTTCACTTTTACCGATAACCTTTTCAGGATTGATCTATAGCGTCTTTCCGAGTCGTTTGCTCCAAGACTTCCACTAATAATTGAACATTGAACGTTGAACGTTGAACGCTCACCTTGATTACTTAACTGAAAACATCATCTAATCAACGAAATGCGACGTTGCAAGATAGTCACTTGGATTCTCATCCTTTCCGTCGTCAATTTCGCACTTGGGGCTCCTGCAGCAGTACGACAGACAGAGACTTGGAGTGTCGGATGTAGCAGAGGATTGGACAGCTACGTTGCAGAAGCGGAACGACTCATTCGACTGGCACGAACTTGAACGTAGCGGACCACCCGTCCACACCCTTGAGCCTGAATCCGTCAGTGTTGGAACGATCATGGGAGGAACTAGGGGAAGAGTACATCGACTGGCACTTCCCACCAACATCGGAAAGCCCCGGCTTAACTGAGTCTGTAGAGTCGAAGAGGCGGGACGACGGCCTGACGGGCGGCCCTCCTATGCGTCCTCCACGTCCTCCGCCTCCTCCGCCTCCTCCGTACCCGTTTGATCTGCCTCTTCCGCACCCGTTCAATCCGCCTCCTCCGCACCCATTCGATCCGCCTCCTCCGCACCCGCTCCATCTGCCTCCTCTGGACCCAGGACTGTCAGAGGACCGTTTACCGAGTCCTCCAGGCTCCGTAGTGAACCCCGACACATTGTCGTCAACAGTTCACCAGACAACTCGGCCCCTTGGTGCTGGATCACCGGGTCGAGTCATCAATGGGGTTGGCAGAGCACCATCAATTTTTTGAAAAAATCTGCATTTCTACTAGGCTATTCCGCAACATACACCTTCAAATAGTAGCTCAGTAGTTTCCTCTGTTTCTACTAATGAAGGTGGTGCGGTTCGCGAAGGAGTAGATCATGCGCACCGTACTGATACACTGCAGGGCCCCCAGTTTCCGCATTGAGACAACTGTAGCGTTTTGAGATGTGTGATCCCACCCTGCGAGATTCCCGGCAGCTAGAGAGCAAGAGAGAACACGCGAGAAAGAGAAAAAGGGGAAGGAGCACATGCGCTGAATTCTAACACTGGCCCGAACCGATTGATGATGATACCATCCCAAGTCCATACTGGACCCCTGAGCCGAATGAATGTACGCGTTGCTGTTATGCTGTGCCGAATGGCATGTATGTATATCGAGAAATTGCAAGGCAGTTCAACGAACACTAGCATGTATTTTTGGTCCATTATCGCATACTAAGTGATTCATTTTGTGAAAGGCTTTGCCGGGCTGAGCACACCACTATACGATGTTCGCGTGTGCACAGATGGACACCGGTGAGCCATCTACTGTAGTTTATATGCGCGATGCTGGATGCCACTGGCAGTCTGATCACCGGGTATACCTAGATAGGCCACTGAATGCCACGCTTGGACCTGAGCGTTGAGCTCTCACCTTCACTGTGGCTCGACCTCGTTCAAACCAGTCACCGCCTCCCTAACTGCCGACGCAAGTTTGCACGCGTGGATCACTTGATTCATTTCAATGACTCGGATGGGACAGCAGCTCAGAAGCGCAAAGTCAAGCCCCCGAAGTATAATCGTCACTGGCATCTGAGGTCAAAAACGCTGCAAAAAGACACTAGAAAGTGACCAGATGACAAGCCTCAACTCTGCGGCTGCGGCGTAACCCGTGGTCAATAAATGAACAATAGTAACCTCTACATCCTACTGTAATTCCAGCATATACAGTAGGTACAGAAACAGATCAAGGGAAGACGAAAAAAAGATAGTCAGACAAACAAACAACTACGATACAGTTACCTCCTCTTGAATACCAATGGCACGCGGAGAGGACTGGAAGACTGTCCGTAAGATCGCAATGGGGATATGGGACATCACTTACATTGTAGTCATACCTTGGTCGAACGCTGTTATGCGGGCATAGCGTTCTTCAAAGGTCTCGCCAGCA
This sequence comes from Russula aff. rugulosa BPL654, assembly GCA_022496225.1. Classification (NCBI taxonomy): domain Eukaryota; kingdom Fungi; phylum Basidiomycota; class Agaricomycetes; order Russulales; family Russulaceae; genus Russula; species Russula aff. rugulosa BPL654. The sequence goes on along the minus strand of WTXE01000043.1, from coordinate 140,389 downwards.
AATTCAGGCTCCTCCTTGACCTCAATTTTATACCGTGAAACGAGCATCATCATGATGGCTATGGCTTCAGTCTCGGAGAACCTGAGCACATTTTGTGAGCATTCTGCTCTCAACTACAACACGGCAGCTCGCACCGTCTCCCTAGACAAGCACGATGACCTGCAAAGTCTTCGTGAGTCATATTACAGCGCCGCGACTCGAGAGATATACCTTGACTGAATGGAAGGAACGCATCCCTCGGCCAGTCGCCAGGAATCGCTCTGGCATAAATTTGTGAGGTTGCTCCCAGTACCGCGCTATAACGCTTCCTAGAACCTGTCCTTATGACACGAAGTCCTTCAACGTACGGTTGTGGTGCAGTCCGGCAACGTGAATATCGATTTGCGTTCCCGAAGGGACGGGGAATGTCGTCATTCCACCGTCAACGTTGCCCACTGTCAAAGTGGTATCTTCCGCAGCCATCTTCGGGATGAGCGACACCTGATCACATAATGAATGTATCGTTGGCTTCCGGTCGGAACACGCTCAGCTAAACATACTGGGGGGCTGTGGACGAGCCGTAAGTCTAGTGTAATAGCACAATCGAAATATGCACTTACAACAACCTAAGAGTCTCGTAGAAAACGCTACATAAGGCTGAGAAACTTCGTTGTAGCGGAAAGAAATTGAGTAGACTTACGCTAATGATCGAGTGAAGCGGCTCATGTCCTCGTAAGTCTACTGGAAATGTTAGCCATCTGTACAAACTGAGATTCTTAGAACCCACAGGCACTCTGTTCAGGCTGGACATGACCCCTTTGATATGTTGATACAAGCGCTCTTGTTCATCAGGGTAGAGAGCCAACAGGGCAAATGTAAAGCATAGGGTATGCGCCGTGGTCTGTAGAGAAATGCTCTGAGGCAACACCGCGTGAAGAATGGGAGAATCTAACCTCGTGTCCAGCAAAAAGAAAGATGAACATGTTTCCTAGGAAAAAGAGTAAGACCCTTTTCAAGAACGATTGTAATGTCGAATACAAACCAATTAGCTCCTCATCGCTTAACCCCGTCCCATTGTCCAATTCCTCCCGTGCTGCATCCAGAAGGCCGCTAAACAGATCATAGCGCTCCTCTACTTTATCCCCATTCCTGCGAGCTTCCACCATTTCCAGCATGTATTGCTGCTCGAGATATCAGGTATGAATTACACGTATACAATTAGGACGGTCTGGAATAACAGACCTTTAGCTCCGTAAATGCCAGTTCAACGTTCCTCGAATGTTTCGTCAAATTCTTTGCCCAATCAGGAACTATTATTTTTTGAACCAGATTGCTAGACAAAATGTGAATGGCGTCCTTGAAAGTCATGTGGTGGCCAGGAGGAACGACAAGGTCACTTGTCCATGTTACCCGACGCCCGAACCCTACCATGGGATGTCAGGAGACTACAAGAATTGGGATAGCGCGTAAACTACCTGCGACACCGACGACGAAGAGCGCAATCTAGTGGAGATGTTAAGAAATGGGTAAAAGTCCGAGTCGCACAAAGCGTACCGGAAGAGTGATATCCACACAGTGATCTACAACAACTTCGGACCTGTCGCCCCAGACATTGTCGAACAAGTCATTCATTATCCCGATAGTCTCATCCCATACCAATTTATTATTTCTCTACAAGCTTATTCAGGATTAAGCAACAAATAGGGCTCATGACATACCTCTGAGAATGCAGGCGCGGTGATCTTTCTGTACTTTTTCCATTCTTCTCCTTCCGAAGTGACGATGTTTGGTCCGAAAACGTCAACACCCGATATCGAAATATGGGTTTAGGAAATCTGTGACGATAGGTTGTGATCTCCTGCGAAGAATGTTCGAAGGTATTCAATCAGATAAACATCGAGTGAACATACTTTGACAGCGGCAGCGTCTGCAATATAGATTATGGAGATTGGGACAGGAAATGCTGATATCTGCAAGTTTAGTGCTTTAATTTTGCATTCTCTCCATAAAATACACAAGAAAGGTTACCAAGGCAAAGGCATCCTGTCCAGCTATAGTGAAGTCTGTATAGAAATGCGTCTCGGGTGGATCCCCATCAGGCTGCATTGTTTATCATGCACACGCACCTTCAAGTTTCCTTTTGGGCGCCCAGGTACTTCCCCTGTGTACATAAGGAATCTGCCGGATCATTCTTGAAAGCATGAATCCTACAACGGAAACTGGGCTAAAAAAGAAGAATAAACCAGAGAGGCAGCTGAAAAGGTAACTTGGAGGTTAATCGACGAGTCTTGACGAGGTCAGTGACTCGCTGATGGAATTCACACTGACCCGACATCGTGAGCGACCCTTCGGAGTCGCAGCAGAAGCTGTAAGAGAAATATACCGAAGACGGAAAGGAGGATGGATTGAACTGTAGGCATAGCCAGATGTGGGTACTGTATGAGTGGAGAGAGCAAGCAGGACACCGCGCCGTCTATCTCACTACGTAATCAATGATTAAATCCCAGACGAGCCGTTGCCGCAGACGGGCACCCGAGCTTCGACGGATCTCGGAGACGCCAGAAATGAGCATGTAGTCACTAGCCCACTTGGAGTTTGGGACGTGGCGTATCATGACTACCTGTGTCTTCGGTAGTTTATTCAAAGTTGTATTAATAAGAGTGTGGTCTCCTCCCGAGTGAGGTAAATTTGAGGGGCATCACCGTAACGGTGGTCGCCAGCAAGTCAGCGTTGAAGCGTTGAAGTCGCTAACTTACAATAAGCGCGTAACGATGCATTACTACGAAACGATAATTGCTATGATAGGATGGCCGAGGTTCCCGACGCCGGCCTGGGACCGCTGGAGGTGTCGGCGCTCAGATCTCTCTCAATTTACAAATGCGACACGATACAGTAGTACAGTCAAACCCCTCTTAACCCATACCTCCAAAAACCTTTTTTTAGGTGTAACTCCTCTAGCCAATACCCTAGCAGTCCTCCAAAGGGATATGGGTTAAGAGGGGTTCGACTGTAGGAGTCCCTCGAGTGATAGTCGATCGATAATCGTTTAGACCGGGCCTGCTATGCGCAGTAACGGCGCACTATATATCATAAGGTGTCGTGGATGCTGAATTAAACGCGCTGAACTCAGGCTTTCAATTGAACTGCAAGCACTCCAGACCGTGACTCAGCCGTACATAGGATGGCTCTAATATCTCCACATCTCCTACCGACGGCGTTGGGACCACCACTCTGCCCACAGGCTTCGCGTCCCGGCTCAGGAGATTCACTCTCTTTAAAGTCAATTTCTCTGATTGTCGCTGCGACGGCACAAAGAACCCAGTTCGAGCTCATAGTCAGTGCCCGCGGAGCGCAGACTGAGCAAAGCCATGCAGTGAGCGAGGTCTCACTTGGCGAGGGTAACCGTGGCCGGAACTGTCTGAAATGAAAAACCTCCGCGACTAGACGATGGGATCGTTTGGTCCCGCAAGAGGGGCCGTGACGTAGGGGTCTCGAGCAGTCTTTGACTTTCAGCATCCAAAAAAGGAGCATTACCGGACCGATGGCTTCCGGTGTCACGCGATTTGAAGTTATCGAAATCTAACTTATAAAATAAATAAATATTATTTATTTCTCGAGAATTGGATTGGCCAGGAATCCAACACCGGAATGTGGAATGCCTCGGAACTCGGAGACGCGGCGTACGCTACCTGTACGCCCACCTTCACTTTGCATCAGCCTCATCGACACCAAACCAGTCACTACCTCTCCAGCTGCTGACGCAACTACCATGGCAGTGAACGCTAGCGAGTCGCTGTCGACTATCGGACACCGCAGGCTGAGCCATGCTACCGTGAGCTCATGACGCGTGCATTGTTTCAAGGACTCGGATGGAGCAGCGCGCGCAGAAGCGCAAAGTCTCCCGAAGTATGATCGTCGTTGGCACCTGGGTCAAGAACACTGCAAAAAGACACGGAAAGTGACCAGATGACAGCCTCAACTCTGCGGCTGCGGCGTAAGCCGTGGTCACTAAATGAACAATAGTATCCTCTACATCGTACTGTAATTTCCAGCATATACAGTAGGTACAGAAACAGATCAAGGGAAGACGAAAAAACAACAACGATACGGTTACCTCCTCTTGAATACCAATGGCACGCGGAGAGGACTGGAAGACTGTCCGTAAAATGCAATGGGGATATGAGACATCACTTACGTTGTAGTCAGATTTTGGTCGAACGCCGTTATACGGGCATAGCGTTCTTCAAAGGTCTCGCCAGCAAATTCAGGCTCTCCTTGACCTCAATTTTATACCGTGAAACGAGCATCGTCATAATGGCTAGGCCTTCAGTCTCGAAGAACCTGAATACATTTTGTGAGCATTCTGCACTCAACCACAACACGACAGCTCGCACCGTCTCCCTAGACAAGCACGATGACCTGCAAAGTCTTCGTGAGTCATCATTACAGCGCCGCGACTCGAGAGATATACCTTGGCTAAATGGAAGAAACGCATCCCTCGGCCAGTCGCCGAGGAATCGCTCTGGCATAAATTTGTGAGGTTGCTCCCAGTACCGCGCTATAACGCTTCGTCAGAACCTCTCCCCATGACACGAAGCTACTCAACGTACGATTGAAGTGCAGTCCGGGCACATGAATATCGATTTGCGTTCCTGAAGGGACGGGGAATGTCGTCATTCCACCGTCAACGTTGCCCACTGTCAAAGTGGTATCTTCCGTAGCAATCTTCGGGATGAGCGACACCTGATCACATAATGAATGTATCGTTGGCTTCCGGTCGGAACACGCTCAGCTAAACATACTGGGGGGCTGTGGACGAGCCGTAAGCCTAATGTAGTAGCACAATCGAAATATGCACTTACAACAACCTAAGAGTCTCGTAAAAAACGCTACACAAGGCTGAGAAACTTCGTTGTAGCGGAAAAAATTGGAAACTTACGCTAATGATTGAGTGAAGCGGCTCATGTCCTCGTAAGTCTACTGGAAATGTTAGTCATCCGTACAAACTGATATTCTTAGAACCCACAGGCACTCTGTTCAGGCTGGACATGACCCCTTTGATATGTTGATATAAGCGCTCTTGTTCATCAGGGTGGAGAGCCACAAGGCAAATGTAAAGCATAGGGTATGCGCCGTGGTCTGTAGAGAAATGCTCTGAGGCAACACGCGTAAAGAAGGGAGAATCTAACCTCGTGTCCAGCAATAAGAAAGATGAACATGTTTCCTAGGAAAAAGAGTAAGACCCTTTCCAAGAACGATTGTAATGTCGAATACAACCAATTAGCTCCTCATCGCTTAACCCTGCCCCATTGTCCAATTCCTCCCGTGCTGCATCCAGAAGGCCGCTAAACAGATCATAGCGTTCCTCTACTTTATCCCCATTCCTGCGAGCTTCCACCATTTCCAGCATGTATTGCTGCTCGAGATATCAGGTATGAATTACACGTATACAATTAGGACGGTTTTGAATAACAGACCTTTAGCTCCGTAAATGCCAGTTCAACGTTCTTCGAATGTTTCATCAAATTCTTTGCCCAATCGGGAACTACTATTTTTTGAACCAGATTGCTAGACAAAATGTGAAGGGCGTCCTTGAAAGTCATTTGGTGGCCGGGAGGAACAATGAGGTCACTTGTCCATGTTACCCGACGCCCGAACCCTACCATGGGATGTCAGGAGACTACAAGAATTGGGATAGCGCGTAAACTACCTGCGACACCGACGACGAAGAGCGCAATCTAGTGGAGATGTTAAGAAACGGGTAAAAGTCCGAGTCATAGAAAGCGTACCGGAAGAGTGATATCCACACAGTGATCTACAACAACTTCGGACCTGTCGCCCCAGACATTGTCGAACATGTCATTCATTATCCCGATAGTCTCGTCCCATACTAATTTATTATTTCTCTACAAGCTTATTCAGGATTAAGCAACAAATAGGGTTCATGACATACCTCTGAGAATGCAGGCGCGGTGATCTTTCTGTACTTTTTCCATTCTTCTCCTACCGAAGCGACAATGTTTGGCCCGAAAACGCTCAACACCTGGTATCGAAATATGGGTTTAGGAAATCTGTGACGATATGTTGTGATCTCCTGCGAGGAAAGGTTCGAAGGTATTCAATCAGATAAACATCGAGTGAACATACTTTGACAGCTGCAGCGTCTGCAATATAGATCATGGACTTTGGAACAGGAAATGCTGATATCTGCAAGTTTAGTGCTTTAATTTTGTATTCTCTCCATAAAATACACAAGGAAAGCTACCACGGCAAAGGCATCCTGTCCAGCTATGGTGAAGTCTGTATAGAAATGCGTCTCGGGTGGATCCCCATCAGGCTGCATCGTTCATCATGCACACGCACCTTCGTGTTTCCTTTTGGGCGCCCAGGTACTTCCCATGTGTATATAAGGAATCTGCCGGATCATTCTTGAAAGCATGAATCCTACAACGGAAAGTGGGCTGAAAAGGAAGAATGGACCAGAGAGGCAGCTGAAAAAGTAACTTGGAGGTGAATCGACGAATCTTGACGAGATCAATGACTCGCTGATGGAATTCACACTGACCCGACATCGTGAGCAACCCTTCGGAGTCGCAGCAGAAGCTGTAAGAGAAATATGCCGAGGACGGAAAGGAGGATGGATTGAACTGTTGGCATAGAGATGTGGGTGCTGTATGAGTGCTAGTGGAGAGAGCGTGGCGTCTATTATATTCTCACTAATCAATGAGATTCGGACAAGCCGTTGCCGCAGACGGGCACCGAGCTTTGTAATCGACGGCAAGAGGATACCCCGGAGACGCCAGAAATGTGCATGTGGCCCACTATGATTACCTGTGTGTAAGGTGGGCAGTCCGGCTGCCCTCGGAAGTTGCCTTTCGATTCATTTCTTGATCCTCCCTTCGATACAGCCCTCATCTATCCATTTCGAGTAATCGAGTTTCACGTGGCTTCGTCACGCGTCGTCTTCGTCTTCTGATCCACTTCTCGTTCTCTTACCTGTTCTGTCTTGACATTGCTGATAGCCACGGCCTTCCGGCCCTTCTCTCATCGTGTTTTCCCCCTCGTTTTGTGTGTGCCAGCCGTCTCCGGACGTTTCAGTTTCCTTTCCATTCTCTTTACATCACATCAGACCGACTGGGGAGTCACGCCGATGCGAGCTACCGTGCCGCGGTGTGAATATTCTCCGTCGTTCTCTTGCTGACAGTCCTAACTTACGATAATAGCAAGATAATAGTGAGTCCCTCGAGTGATAATCGTTTGGACCAAAGGCCTGCTATGCGCGGTAACAGCGCACTATACATCATAAGGTGTCATGGATGCTGAATTGAACGCGCTGAACTTTCAATTGAACTGCAAGCACTCCACACTCCGACATTCGGCCGCATCTTCAAGTTCCGCTGCATAGGATGGCTCTAATATCTCCACATCGGCCGCGACTCTCCTACCGACGACGTCGGGACTACCTCTCTTCCCCCAGGCTTCGCGTTCCGGCTCAGGAGATCCACACTCTTTAAAGTCAATTTCTCTGATTGCCGCTGCGACGGCACAAAGAACCAAGCAAAGAACCCATTCGATCTCCAAGTCAGTGCCTGGCGCTCCGCACCGAACAAAGCCATGAGCGAGGTCTCACTTGGTGAGGGTAACGGTGCCCCGGTACTGTCTGAACAACCTCCTGCGACTCGACGTTGGGAACCACGATCGTTTGGTCTTGCAATAGGGCCGTGACGTAGGAGTACTCGAGTGCTGTGACATGGTCAGCCGCAAAAATATATGGAGAGAGAGAGAGAGAGGACGAACAAACAGACTCAAACACCGTAACATGCCGCGCACCGGGTCACCGTGGCCGCGCCTGTCCAAGTAAGTATGATAAATTACTCATCGGCAACGACTTGGATCATTGGTCGATGCGGTCGTGTGCCTGGTTCTGGTGGTACTTGGGAGATGGGGAGAAGCTGGGTGTTAACACGATCTCATCAACCACCTTTCCCGTAGGCAGCGTTACTAGCGTTCAAAGTTACTAGCATTTGTCTGCATACTACTACAGTAAGGTGTACGTGTCTGGCTGTGTGTTCAATTGTCAGAACGGTGCAAGGAGGAACACGTGTAATATCTTGAACACACCTGGTTGGATCCATTCTCCTGCGGTGCAAAGAGCAAAACCTCGCCATTGGAACAACCAACATAGATCTCAGACTCGGAGCCTGAGAAGACAAGTCTGGCAAGGACGACGGGTGAACGCTAGCGAGTCGCTGTCGACTGTCAGACACCGCGTGCTGAGCCATGCTACCGTGACCTCATGACGCGTGCAATATTTCAAGGGCTCGGATGGAACAGCGGGCGCAGAAGCCCAAAGTCCCCCGAAGTATTGTAAGGAGTGCGCCGGACCTGCGCTGCGCACGGATCGGAGCGGAATGACCACGTCGGAGCGCCCGTCAGCCACACGCCAGAAGGCCCATAGTCCTTCTCGTTTCGGCCATCATCGTTCTTCCTCCCTCATCGCCTCATCTTCATCGCTTCATCATCTACCCGACACCTCGACCTCCGGCGCAAGACGACTGCGAACGAATCGAAGACCGTTCCGCCCTCACAGCCACCCGTCATATACCCTTCCTCCGACTCTCTCTTCCCTCTTTTCAGACCTTGGACAACGACGATCACCTCTTGCCGCAACGGCACGACAACTAGTATACCTTTCTCATTGAGTCTCTTAGCTCCGTTTCTTAGTTACTGACACTCTTTTTCATTTTTCTATCTTTCATACCTTCCGGTCTTTACTATCGCCGACGCGGGCGCTCGTAGGGACTACCATCATGTATTTAAGACTCCCTCGCTCGTCGAGGAGGATCATCAGACATCAGATATCAGATGTCTCTTCAGCTCAGAATCTAGTCTCTTTCTCTTTCTCTCTCGTGCGTGCGCCCCGTCTCGATCCATTCCCCCGGCACTCGCGTTCGCGTGGATCTGCTGTCCACGACGCATCTGTCTCTCTCTCTAACTCACACACACACACACACACACACACATACTCTCTCTCTCTCCCCCCTTCTTCTTGGACGACACTCCAATCTCGCAGCCTCAATCCTAGTTACAGTATGATCGTCGTTGGCATGTGGGGTCAAAAGCACTGCAAAAAAGACACTGGAAAGTGCGGCGTAAGCCATGGTCACTGAGTGAACAACCGTAGTCTCTACATCCTAATTCCAGCAGAAACAGTAGATACAGAAACAGATCAAGAGAAGACGAAAAATACAACAACAATTCAATCACCTCCTCTTGAATACCAATGGCACGCGGAGAGGACTGGAAGACTGTCCGTAAGATCGCAATGGGGATATGGGACATCGCTTACGTCGTAGTAAGACCTTGATTGAACGCTGTGATTCGGGCATAGCGTTCTTCAAAGGTCTCGCCAGCAAATTCAGGCTCCTCCTTGACCTCAATTTTATACCGTGAAACGAGCATCGTCATGATGGCTAGGCCTTCAGTCTCAAAAACCTGAATACATCTAGTGAGCATTCTGCTCTCAACCATAACACGACAGCTCGCACCGTCTCCCTAGACAAGCGCGAGAACCTGCAAAGTCTTCGTGAGTCATCATTACAGCGCCGCGACTCGAGAGATATACCTTGACTGAATGGAAGGAACGCATCCCTCGGCCAGTCGCCAAGGAATCGCTCTGGCATAAATTTTGAGGTTGCTCCCAGTACCGCGCTATGACCCTTCCTCAGAACCTGTCCTCATGACACGAAGCTACTCAACGTACGATTGAAGTGCAGTCCGGGCACATGGATATCGATTGGCGTTCCGGATGGGACGGGGAATGTCATCATTCCACCGTCAACGTTGCCCACTGTCAAAGTGGTATCTTCCGCAGCGATCTTTGGGATGAGCCGTACCTGGTCACATAATGAATGTATCGTTGGTTTCCGGTCGGAACACGCTCAGCTAAACGTACGGGAGGGCTGTGGACGAGCCGTAAACCTAGTGTAATAGCACAATCGAAATATGCACTCACAAAAACCTAAGAGTCTCGTAGAAAACGCTACAAAAGGCTAAGAAACTTCGTTGTAGCGGAAAAATTGGCTAGACTTACGCTAATGATTGAGTGAAGCGGCTCATGTCCTCGTAAGTCTACGGGAGATGTTAGCTATTTGTACGAAATGAGATTCCTAGAACCCACAGGCATTCTATTCAGGCTAGACATAACCCCTTTGATGTGTTGATACAAGCGCTCTTGTTCATCAGGGTAGAGAGCCAACAGGGCGAATGTAAAGCATAGAGTATGCGCCGTGGTCTGTAGGGAGATGCTTTAGGGCAATACGCGTGAAGAAAGGGAAGATCCAACCTCGTGTCCAGCAAAAAGAAAGACAAACATGTTTCCTAAAAGGAAGAGTAAGACGCTTTCCAAGAATGCTGAACGATTGAATACCAACCAATTAGTTCATCATCACTTAGCCGTGACCCATTGTCCGATTCGTCCTGCTCTGCATCCAAAAGGCCGCTAAATAGATCATAGCGTTCTTCTACTTTATTCCCATTCCTGCGAGCTTCCACCATTTCCAGCATGTATTGCTGCTCGAGATATCAGGCATGAATTACACGTATACAAATAGGACGACTCGGAAACAGACCTTCAGCTCCGTAAATGCCAGTTCAACGTTCCTCAAACGTTTCGTCAAATTCTTTGCCCAACTGGGAACTATTAATTTTTGAACCAGATTGGTAGACAAAATGTGAAGGGCGTCCTTGAAAGTCATTTGATGGCCGGGAGGAACGACAAGGTCACTTGTCCATGTCACCCGACGCCCGAACCCTACCATAGGATCTCATCAGACTACAAGAATTGGGATAGCGCGTAAACTACCTGCGACACCGACGACGAAGAGCGCAATCTAGTGGATATGTTAGGAAACAGGTAAAACTCCGAGTCGTACAACGCGTACCGGAAGTGTGATATCCACACAGTGATCTACAACAATTTCGGAGCTGTCGCCCCAGACATTGTCGAACAAGTCATTCATTATCCCGATAGTCTCATCCCATACTAATTTATTATTTCTCTACAAGCTTATTCAGGATTTAGCAACGAATAGGGCTCGGGACATACCTCTGAGAATGCAGGGGCGGTGATTTTTCTGTACTTTTTCCATTCCTCTCCTACCGAAGCGACGATGTTTGGTCCGAAAACGGTTAACACCTGATATCGATATAGGGGTTTAGGAAATCTGTAACGATAGGTTGTGATCTCCTGCGAAGAAAGGCTCGAATGTATTCGATCGGATAAACATCGAGTGAACATACTTTGACAGCGGCAGCGTCTGCAATATAGATCATGGACTTTGGGACAGGAAATGCTGATATCTGCAAGTTGAGTGCTTTAATTTTGCATTCTCTCCATAAAATACACAAGAAGAGCTACCAGGGCATAGGCGTCCTGTCCAGCCATGGTGAAGTCTGTATAGAAATGTGTCTCAGGTATATCCCCCTCAGGCTGCATCGTTTATCATGCACACGCACCTTCATGTTTCCTTTTGAGCGCCCCCGTGTTTCCTTTATGTATAAAAGGAATCCGTCGGGCAATCCGTCCAATCACGAAACCTACAGCGGAAAGTGGGCTGAAAAGGAAGAATGGACCAGAGAGGCAGCTGAAAAGTAACTTGGAGGTTAATCGACGAGTCATTACTGGCTTATGGAAGTCACACTGACCCGACATCGCGAGCAACCCTTCGGAGTCGCAGCAGAAGCTGTAAGAGAAATATGCCGAGGACGGAAAGGAGGATGGATTGAACTGTAGGCATAGCCAGATGTGGATACTGTATGAGTGGAGACAGCAAGCAGGAAGGACGCACACCGCGGCGTCTATTCTCACTAATCAATATTAATCCCAGACAACCTGTTGCCGCAGACGGCACCGAGCTCGTAATTGACGGGCAAGAGAACATCCCGGAGACGCCAGAAATGTGCATGTGGCTCACTTGGAGTTTGGGACGTGGCGTATTATGATCACCCGTGTCTTCGGTAGTATATTCACAAAGTTGGGCTAGTAAGTCCTGACGCGTGGTATCCTCCCGAGTGAGAGGGGTATCACCGTATTGGTGGTCGCCAGCAAGTCGTATGATAACTTAAGGCGCGTAGCGATGCATTGCTATGATAGGATGGCCGAGGTTCCTGACGCTGGGGCCTGGGCCGCTGGAGGTGTCGGGCGCTCAGATGTCGATCAATTTACAAATGCAGAAACACGATATGTATATCGTAGTATCGTACGATAATAGTGAGTCACTCCAGTGACAATCGTTTGGACCAACTACTATATGCGCGGTAACGGCGCACTATACATCATAAGATGTCGTGGATGCTGAATTGAACGCACTGAACTTTCAATTGAACTGCAAGCACTCCAAACTCGGCCGCATCTTCCGCTACATAGGAGGCTCTCTCCATATCTCTTACCGACGGCGTTGGGACCACCTCTCTGCCTCCAGGCTTCGCGTTTCGGCTCAGGAGAGTGCCCGGCGCTCCGCACCGAGCAAAGCCATGAGCGAGGTCTCGCTTGGTAAGGGTAACGGTGGCGCCGGAACTGTCCGAATAACCTCCTGCGACTCGACGTTGTGAACCACGATCGTTTGGTCTTGCAATAGGGCCGTGACGTAGGGGTTCTCGAGCGCTGTGACATGGTCAGCCGCAAAAATATATGGAGAGAGAGAGGACGAACAAACAGAGTGCAGCTGACTCGACCAGTGACGACCACTGTAACGTGCCGCGCACCTGCCCGAGTAAGTATGATAAATTCCTCATTAGCAACGACTTGGATTATTGGTCGATGTGGTCGAGTGCCTGGTTCTGGTGGTATTTGGGAGGTGGGGAGAAGTTGCGTCCCTGTAATAGCATCCAGAGAGATCAAAGAGTAGAACAGTAGGATACACGTGGTGCGTAACCACTATGTGGTCACGCACCACGTGTATCTTACTGATGACACGTATCGAAAAATGGCGATGCATAGACATAGCCCAACACAACGGGCAAGGAGTGCCCCGCCTTGTAGTGGTATTTCCTGGGGTCAACCAACACCTTCAATACCTGAAATGGGAAAGCAGAGCGACCAACTTTGATGTAATAGTGATTCTCGGAGACTGTAGAGTACGATGCCGGTGCGCTTCACCGCACAAAAGTCGATTGGAAGAAAGGGCATGGGAGAGTCCATCGAGGGCACCGGTCAGGCTTACGATGGTCGACTGCGAAGGCCATAACGTAGGGAATTGGCTTAATGCTTGATACAAGTTCCAGGGAAGGGATAACAAAGAGCCCTCAAAAACAAAAAACCCATCGACTCGTGTATTTGTCTGTGTTTGCAAATTTCAAACAGGTACCACTATCAGTCCAAAATCGTACGCTTATGGTGCATCTCGGGCCCAAACATAACGCATAACGACCGACTAATTTCTGTAGATAGCAAAATCTATCCGACTAGCAGAGCCCCCGCAGGCTTTAACTGCATCCATGTTACTCAAATGAGAGCCACGATTACAGTACTGTAGTACTATCCCGGCCTCAAGCCCCGGATTTGGCTCGGCCTGGCTCACGCCTGATGGGCCACGCACAAAACTAGGCCTATGTCCGCGTGTGCACAGATGGGCACCAGTGAGCCATTTACTGTATTGTTTATGCGATGGTGGATGCCAATGGTCACCGGGAATAGCCGACGGGGAATCCACTGGTCCACTGGAATGCCTCGGACTCGGACTCGGACTCGGACTCGGAGGCACGCGGCGTACGCCTACATGGGTGCCCACAGTGTACCCACCTACACTTTGCATCAGCCTCGTGTCGGCACCAAACCAGTCACTGCCTCTCCAACTGCTGACGCAACCACCATTACGGTCAACGCTGGCGAGTCGCTGTCGACTGTCGGATACCGCGTTCTGCTCCGCACGGCGGCACGGCACGGGAAGGTGTGACGCCCGTCTGGGACAACTTGAATCATGCTACCGTGACTGCATAGACGCGTGCATCATTTCAAGGACTCAGATGGGGCAGCAGGCGCAGAAGCGCAAAGTCTCTCAAAGTATGATCGTCGTTGGCGTCTGGGGTCAAACCGTCAAAGGCACTGAAAAAAAGGACATCGGAAAGTGACCAGATGACAAGCGCGTCAGCCATGGTCACTAAACGAACAACAGTAGTCTCTACATCTTAATTCCAGCATATACAGTAGATACAGAAACAGATCAAGGGAAAACGAAAAAGGATAGCAAGACGAAAAATACAACAACGATACAGTCACCTCCTCGACCTCAATTTTATATCGAGAAACGAGCATCGTCATGATGGCTAGGCATTCAGTCTCGAAGAACCTGAGCACATTTTGTGAGCATTCTGCTCTCAACTACAACACGACAGCTCGCACCGTCTCCCTAGACAAGCGCGAGGACCTGCAAAGTCTTCGTGAGTCATCATTACAGCGCCGCGACTGGAGAGATATGCCTTGACTGAATGGAAGAAACGCATCCCTCGGCCAGTCGCCAAGGAATCGCTCTGGCATAAATTTCTGAGGTTGCTCCCAGTACCGCGCTATAACGCTTCCTCAGATGCTGTCTCCATGATACGAAGCCACTCAGCGTACGGTTGAAGTGCAGTCCGGGAACGTGAATATCGATTTCCGTTCCGGATGGGACGGGGAATGTCATCATTCTACCGTCAACGTTGCCCACTGTCAAAGTGGTATCTTCCGCAGCGATCTTTGGGATGAGCGGTACCTGATCACTTAATGAATGTATCATTAACTTCGGGTCGAAACACGCTCGGTCGGCTAAACGTACCGGAGGGCTGTGGACGAGCCGTAAGCCTAATGTAGTAGCACAATCGAAACATGCACTTATAACAACCTAAGAGTCTCGTAGAAAACGCTACAAAACGCTGAGAAACTTCGTTGTAAAAATCGGGTGGACTTACGCTAATGATTGAGTGAAGCGGCTCATGTCCTCGTAAGTCTACGGGAGATGTTAGCCATCTATACAAATTGAGATTCCTTGAACCCACAGGCATTTTATTCAGGCTAGACATAACCCTTTTGATGTGTTGATATAAGCGCTCTTGTTCACCAGGGTGGAGAGCCAACAGGGCGAAAGTAAAGCATAGTGTACGCGCTGTGGTCTGTAGGGAACTTTTCACGACAACGCCGTAGGACGGAGGAAAATAATTCACCTCATGTCCAGCAAAAAGAAAGACGAACATGTTTCCTAAGAGGAAGAGTAAGACACTTTCCAAGTATGCCGAACGATTGTAATTTTAGATACAAACCAATTAGTTCA
The DNA here is from genome assembly GCA_022496225.1 of Russula aff. rugulosa BPL654. NCBI lineage: Eukaryota > Fungi > Basidiomycota > Agaricomycetes > Russulales > Russulaceae > Russula > Russula aff. rugulosa BPL654. Next base: position 125,105 of record WTXE01000043.1, on the reverse strand, counting down.
TCATCACTTAGCCCTGCCCCATTGCCCGATTCGTCCTGCTCTGCATCCAGAAGGCCGCTAAACAGATCATAGCGTTCCTCTACTTTATCCCCATTCCTGCGAGCTTCCACCATTTCCAGCATGTATTGCTGCTCGAGATATCAGGCATGAATTACACGTATACGGTTAGGACGACTTGGAATAACAGACCTTCAACTCCGTAAATGCCAGTTCAATGCTCCTCGAATGTTTCGTCAAATTCTTTGCCCAATCAGGAGCTATTAATTTTTGAATTAGATTGCTGGACAAAATGTGAAGGGCGTCCTTGAAAGTCATTTGATGGCCGGGAGGAACGACAAGGTCACTTGTCCATGTCACCCGACGCCCGAACCCTACCATCAGCAGATGTCAGGAGACTACAACAGTTGGGATAGCGCGTAAACTACCTGCGACACCGACGACGAAAAGCGCAATCTAGTGGAGATATGGGAACGGGTAAAAGTTCGAGTCGTGGAAAGCGTACCGGAAGAGTGATATCCACACAGTGATCTACAACAACTTCGGACCTGTCGCCCCAGACATTGTCGAACAAGTCATTCATTATCCCGATAGTCTCGTCCCATACTAATTTATTATTTCTCTACAAGCTTACTCAGGATTAGGCAGCGAATAGGGCTCGGGACATACCTCTGAGAACGCAGGGGCGGTGATCTTCCTGTACTTTTTCCATTCCTCTCCTACCGAAGCGATGATATTTGGTCCGAAAACGGTCAACACCTCATATCGATATAAGGGTTTAGGAAATCTGTAACGATAGGTTGTGATCTCCTGCGAAGAAAGCTCCAATGGTATTCCATCAGATAGACATCAATTGAACATACTTTGATAGCGGCAGCGTCTGCAATATAGATCATGGACTTCGGGACAGGAAATATGAGACTGCAAGTTGAGTACTTTAATTTTGTATTCTCTGCATAAAATACACAAGGAAAGCTACCAGGGCAAAGGCGTCCTGTCCAGCCATGGTGAATCTGTATAGAAATATGTCTCAGGTGTATCTCCCTCAGCTGCATCGTTTATCATCCACACGCACCTTCATATTTCCTTTTGGGCGCCCACGTATTTCCATTGTGTATAAAAGGAATCTGCCGGATCATCCGTCCAAGCATGAATCCTACAGTGGAAAGTGGGCCGAAAAGGAAGAATGGACCAGAGAGCTTGCTGCAAAAGTAACTTGGAGGTTAATCGATGACGAGGTCAGTGACTGGCTTATGGAAGTCACACTGACCCGACATTGCGATAAACCCCTCGGAGTCGCGGCAGAAGCCGTAAGACATATATGCCGAAAGCGGAAAGGAGGACGGATAGAACTGTGGGCATAGCCAGATGTGAGTAATTTGTATGAGTGGAGAGAGCAAACACGAAGGACAGCGTCTGTTCCCACTAATCAATGATCAGTCCCAGCAGCCCAACGGGCCCGTTGCCGAGGACGGGCGCCGAGTTCGCAATCGACGTGATTTCACGAAAAGAGGACTTCCCAGAAAGGCCAGAAATGTGCATGTGCCCCACCTGGAGTTTGGGACGGGCGTATTATGATCACGCGTGCCTTCGGTAGTTGTTCAAAGTTGGGCTAGTAAGAGTCCCGATGCATGGTACCTCCCGAGTGAAGTAGATTTGACGGTTAGCACCATAACGGTGGTCGCCAGCAAGGTCGTTATAACAAAGGTGCGTAACGATGCATTGTTATGATTGGATGGCCGAGGTTCCTGGCGCTGGGCCGCGGGGCCGCTGGAGGTGTCGGCGCTCGGCCGTGAATCAATTTACAAACGATACAGTATGATAATAGTGAGTCCCTCGAGTGACAATTGTTTGGACCAAAGGCCTGCTATGCGCAGTAACAACGCACTATACATCATAAGGTGTCGTGGATGCTGAACGCGCTGGACTTTCAACTGCAGGCATTCCAGACTCGGCCGCATCTTCCGCTACATCGGATGGCTCTAGTGTCTCCTCATCTCCAACCGGCAGCATTGGGACCACCTCTCTGCCTCCAGGCTTCGCGTTCCGGCTCAGGAGATTCACTCTCTTCAAAGTCAATTTCTCTGATTGCCGCTGCGACGGCACAAAGAACCCATTCGGGCTCATAGCCAGCGCCCGGCGCTCTGCACCGAGCAAAGCCAAGAGCGAGGTCTCACTTGGTGAAGGTAACGGTGGCGCCGGTACTGTCTGAACAACCTCCTGCGATTCGACGTTGTGAACCACGATCGTTTGGTCTTGCAATAGGGCCGTGACGTAGGGGTACTCGAGCGCTGTAACATATAGTCAGCCAGAAAAGCATGTGGAGAGAGAGAGAAGACGAACAAACAGAGAGTGGGTGACTCGGCCACTGCAACGTGCCGCGCACCGGGTCACCGTTGAGATTGATAAACAAGCCCATCGTGCCCGCACCTGTCCAAGAAAGTATGATAAACTCTTCATCGGCAACAACTTGGATCATTGGTCGATGTGGTCGTGTGCCTGGTTCTGGTGGTACTTGAGAGATGGGGAGAAGCTGCGTCGCTGTAACAGCATCCAGGGAAATCAAAGAGTAGAACTCGCGATCGGCGATGCATAGACATAGCCCAATACGACGGGCAAGGAACGCCCCACCTTGTAGTGGTATTTCCTGAGGTCAACCAACACCTTTAATAGCTGAAATGGGAAAGCAGGGCGACAAACCTTGATGTACTTTAGTGATTCTCGGAGATTGTAGAGTACGATGCCGGTGCGCTTCACCACACAAAAGTCGATTGGAAGAAAGGGCATGGGAGAGTCCATCGAGGGCACCGGTCTTACGATATGTCGGTGATCGACTGCGAAGGCCATAACGTTGCGAACTGGCTTGATACTTGCAAGTTCCAGCGAAGGGATAACAAAAAAGAAGATTTGGCGGTCTACCCCGAAGTCAGATGCGTCAGGTAGAATATCATGAAGGAACGTTCTTACCGCTGAGGACGAGTGCCTTCGAAATGCTGGGGGTTAACACGATCTCCTCCACCGCCTTCCCTGTAGGTAGCATTTGTCTGCATACTAGGGTGTACGTGTCTGGCTGTGGGCTATCAGAAAGGTGCGAGGAGGAACGCGTGTAATGTCTTGAACACACCTGGTCGGGTCCATTCGCCTGCAGCGCAAAGAGCAAAACCTCGCCATTGGAACAACCAACATAGATCTCAGAGCCTGAGGAGACATTAGTCTGGCAACAGGATGAGACGATGACGGTTCTCGCTCGGAGCCGAAGTCGTACATACCGAAGGCTTGCACACACTTAACCTCGACGGAGAGTACAGCGTCCGCGTTGTCTGTACCCTGAAAATGAGCAGTGTTCTCAGAAGAGACGTTGGGATTTGGGCCGACCGTGGGTGTCGAGGACGGTTGATATAAGAGATTGAACCTTGTAGGGTGGGATGTTTGAGCTCATTGGGGTTGTCTAGTCAAGAGTCTAGGATGACGTTCATAGTCATGGCTATGCCATCTCGCCAATTCAGGGCCTACAGACAGCGCCGGCCTCCTTGTCTTTTCCTTTCCTCGTCACCATGGCTAGTCACGCCTACTATGACACCTATCGGGAGCAACTCGCAGGCCTGTATCACGGTTATGCTCTATGGCAGCCAGCTCCTGGTGGCCTCTACGACCAGGTCCGAGTAGGCGACGTCGGATTCATCCTCCACGGCCACTTTACTCGGTTTTTCAATGCCCTTCTACCAGCCAGCCACCCTGCGCAGGGGTACGATCTTCCCCACGATTTTGAGCCGCTCAACATGGGCCACTTTGGGAACATCCGCACACTCAATCTCCCCCACGGCGATTACCCCTCGCCTACCGTAGCGCAGACAAGAGATACAATTGGAGAACAGATTCTGGCCGCGTATGTGACCAGTGTGAACTTACCTCGATCCTTCTGCTAATCGCGATAACACCAAGCTCACCAGATGAGGTTCCAAATACCTCATTTAGATGTAGAAGGGGCAAGGGCGCCTTTCTATCCATGCCTTTCAATGCTCATCGCGAGGACGCTATCCGCACAAAGGTCTTCGAGACCTATATCCGCAGGCATTGCGACAGCTGGCTAGAGCTCGCGATCATGGGAGGCTTCGACGTCAAGTTGGAGGACATCATTTTTGTCACTGGCTGCGACTTAACCTCATCATGGGCGATGGCCACATTCACGAATCCTCCGTGGGATGCTGAAATGTCACTCTCCGTCCAGCCTGTTGGGCCTGCGAGTGCCCGATTCATATGGCAAGCCCCGAGCCAACCCCATAATAATGAGTCGACTGAGGTGCGCCATGAAGAGTGACAACCGTGTTAGCACTAACTCTGAAAAGTAGAACTCGTTGTCTACACACTGCGTGTTCATCAGAGGCTTCCGAGCCAAGCGCATTCTCAACTTCTACAAGAAAATGAAGGCTTTTGCCGAGAACCTCCCAGACGACCCGGACAACGAGCCCGATTCATCAATTGAACTCGTTCGAGAGCCAGATGTACCCGAGGTAGGGTGCGTCCTCCAATGAGTGCAGCGATTGAACTCATTTAACTCCCCAGTACCGTGACCCACTTATTGGGGTTCTAAACTACATCGCCGAAGTGAGTCGAAGCACTCTGGGTCTGACAAATTTCTCAATTCTACCAGCAAGCTCCGAACCAAGAACTAGCCATCGCACACGAAGATGATCTCAAATTGATTGAGGGATTGGTGGGTAGATCCAATGCTGCTTGGCCGAGATTCGGCGCTTAACTACCCAACTCGGACAACAGGACGCTCTGACCGCGGACGCCGTAGAAAACTTCCTGCGCCAGAATGAGATTCCTGTGCTGGTTGATAAAGGCGGTATGTGTAGAAAATTGTACGTCTTTGAATTGTCGAATTTAATTCACACTATTACTAGTCGCCCTGTTGGGGGATGAAGACGAAGAAGTGGTACCTGAAGAGGAAAAACTGACGTTCCTTGCGCAAGCCAACGCCGGCGTACGTTTTCCTAATCCCATCAGGCGAATAGTCGACTCACTGGTTTGAACCAAGGGCGAGCCACTCCCTCTCATCATCCACCCAGTCCTCAAGAAATATCTACTCAAATTTGATATCACTCAACCTGTTGATCATGACTACGACCTTCCGTCTGAAGAGCTTGCTTCCTCCGCCGTTCATCCCCCCGTGCATGTGCTAGTACTTGATAATGACCAAGGCTACCCACGAAACATCAACGTCCGTGCCTCCGAGGAGGGATCCGACGTAGGGATCACCGTTGAGGACGTGATAAAGACAATTAGTACCGATCTGCGGGCGTCATCCAGTCAGCGCGAATGGTCCGCGCTGAACGAGGACAGGCGTAGAGAAGTCGAGGAAACCTTCGAGAACCGGGCAAGAACTGAGGAAGATAGGAGTGGTGGTCTTCGCAAGATTGACTATCTAGGCGGGAGGAACAGACTACAGATTTTCCCGAAGCTTCCGCTTCCTGAGGATGAAGAGATTGAGCAATCTATACCCGCAGCTCGCGCTTGTAAGCTATCTGGTATCTCATTCGTTTTTGCCTACTTACACTGCGACATCCACAGGGACAGTTCAACTGTCGCCGGCCCATCTAACCCCTCAACTGTGAGGTCGGCTGAGAGAGTAAGAGCGCGGGCCGCTTGATGTGCGATGGTTTTCTATACACAACTATGCTCGCTACCGTTCATTTTGTTGTAATTGTCATGATGTGGAATTGGATGCTCGTTGTTTTGTACAAGTAGGGACTAATTTGGCTGATACAGTGGCACCCAGAAAGGGAATATCTAAATCGCTCTGACTTGATTGTTTCCTCCTCTGATGTCGTCGTCGTCGTTCCCAATGGCCACTCCCAGCAAACGCATGTCCACATCAAGCATTCATAGCCGCCGTAGCGCAAGCCCGGCCAGCATTCGCTTCGTCGCCGCACCAAACGCCGAAAGCGAAGAATGGCTCCGCGTTTGGGAAAGCACGACCGCCCAGGGTGCGTGGATGATACTATACATCACCCCGAAACCCTGTCTGCCATCGCCATACCCTTGCGCCGGCACGAGCAGCCAGTACCTAACGCCGACAATTCCTATCACTCTACAGCCCTGGTCGAAAACCCGGTAGTTGCGGTGGAGAGTGAGATCACGGTGGAAGAAGCTTGCGACGTGAATCATCTAATTCTCTGATTCGTCCCCCCATCCCGTCTTTTCCGCTCTGTGCATGCCCGCCCAGCTGATCCCGGAGGAAACACTACCAGCTGCTGCTCTCCCAAGGCGTTTCATGCCTCGCTATCAAGTCCGCCGATCTCGCCCCAGAGGGGGCGCGATATTCTGGCTTGTTCGACGTACGTTGCCCCCTCTCCCCACCCCCCCTATCGAGGATACCCGTGCTCCACTCACGACGCCGCGCTCGTCGGTTCATAGTTTGCAGACGTGAATGCGTTCTTGACTTTTGCCGCGACCCAACACACGTATACCCCCGAGCACCTGCAAGGACGACCGCGCGTCGCTCAGATCCTGGAAGCCGCAAAGGCAGGCCGCGTTCCCGTGCGGCTCGTGAGCAGTTCGTCCACCATTCACCCGTGTCTCTCGCAGCTGGCAATCCCTATATTCATTAACGTCCCTCCGCCCCATTTTAGACCTTTCCGATAAAAATCCTCTCGTAGAGCTCCCACACGATGCATCCGTTGTCGCCCTTCTCGCCGTCTTTTCCACCGGTACACATCGAGGTACGCCTACCTCCTCATAGCGCTCGTCCCCTCACACATATACCATAATCCTCCAGTGCTCGTCAAATCGCCAGCCGGCTCTTCCGAGTCGCACCTAGGCATGATATCGGATCGCCGTCTACTCGCGTACTTCAGCTCTTTCGCCCGCTCGTCGAGCGGTGCAGTTCCACCGCTGCCTACGATTCGGCCATCTTCGTCGTTCCTCCGCTATGTCTCCAATCCGCTCGGTGTGTTACCTCTCCCGTCGTTAAACCTTCACTTTGAGGTCGTTGCGGTGCACTCGGGTAACACCGTGCTTGACGCAATGGGAAAGATGAGCGAACTTGGCGTCAGCACCGTCGCCGTGTTGGTGGAGGAGGGTGGAAGCTTGTTGAGTGCAATTAGTGTTACGGACATTGGACAGGTTGGTGCAGACCACCCGGTATGAATATGTTGTTGATAACATATTTTATCCCCAGACCGTGGTGCCGTCACAGAGCAACCAAATTCTGACAATGCCCATCCAACAACTTGTTTCACAAATCAAGGTTCGTTCACGTTCCCGTCGTGTCTGTCTTCCTAATCTCACTGCTCCTCAAGTTGCCTCAGGGGTGGACAGACGGGGCTGACAGATATCCCGGTCCTACCTTTCTTTCCGCGAACTAGATTGAATGCTTATATGTGATCACACAGTCTATAGCGTATTCCAATCCTCCACTCTAGCATATACATCCAAAAGCTGCTTGCAAGTATGTAAAATCGGCCTTTTAGTTATCGATCATTATCCAACATCTCCACGCCCAGCTAACTCCCATCGTCTGTTCGTGATCTCCGAGACACCGGGCTCTGCTTCTCCGTCCCCAAGCGCCCGTGGAAACTTATCCGGCATCGTCTCGGTCGTCGATAGTAAGAAATATCTTTTTGTGCTCAATGCGAGGACCAGTTGTTGACTCTGGGATCGCCAGTCCTCTCACTTTTTGCCCGCATCGCCAACATCCCCGACGTGGATCCGGGAGAATGCAACGCCATAGACGCGCGTCTTCATCTTCCGCTTCAAGTCACGGATCCCCGACCACTAACTGGGCAAGCCTGGCGCGTAGCGCTTCTAAGGGAAGTATCGGGCGCACCGGCGGACCAAGGGTAACTTGACGGGGTGGTAATCACGAATTCTGCTGTGTTGTTGTCTGGGGAGTCAGTATTCTATGTTGTATTATACAGTACGTCTTTATGCAAGAAGCGTCGGTGGTGGTCTTGAGTTGAGCCGGGTTCGGCTAACAGTTGAAAATACAATTTACTCATACTCTACACCGTACACAACGGACGATACAACCCCGAGTGACCGAGTTTGCAGCCCCCGAAAAACAACATACTTCACGCGATGCCAACTTTGCAAAATCCTCTTGGTAACCCAATTCCTGCCTTCACAGAGCACGCCATCTCTGTCTCATTACCCAAGTGGGCGGATAATGTTGGATATGAAGAAAACGATGCCCGCGTTATGGACACCATGCAGACAGGATATCCACGGTTTTTCATACACCTAAACATCCGCAAGGTGTGTACCAATCGGAGATGGCAATGGGCTGCTGCATCATGGAAAATTTTCTCCGCTCATTTATTATCCTCTACAGCTCTCCTCCATCCTAGAACAAAAATTTGGCACACAATCAGAGAAATCGCTACTGTTCCCATCTCGCAAAGTGCAGAAGCATGCCGCACGTTCCTAGCCGCACGCGACGTCTCCGCCCGCGTCGTACAACAATGCATCTCCGAAAGCCTCGCCGTCTTTCTCGTGCTCTTTCCCGAGAGCAAGTTCATCATAGCCAAGGAGTTCTGGCAACACACAGGTCTCGGTATCTCCAGCCGACTCGCCACTCGCATCCTCACCACCCTCGTAAACTCCGTCTCGCCCCCACCATCACCGACGCGTACAAGCCGTTGGCACATCGGCACTACTCTGCCAAACAACACTCGCGCCATCCCTCTTCCGATAGTGGTGCGGAACCACTGGAAGCGGACCAGGACGTTTATCTCGAACAGCGCTATGGACGCAACCTTGATGTCGCCGCGGTTACGCTGGCTAAACGTGCCTTGCGCCGTCGGATTGCTGGTGTGCTCGTGCGCGATGAGAGCGCAGTTAATGGCGAGGTTGAGGTTGCGCAGAGCGTACGGGGAGTCGCTGTCACCGAGGACGACGTGTTCCTATTCCCGACCGGGATGACGGCCATATGGACTGCCCATCAACTTGCTCTGGATGCTCGGGGTGCAAAGAAGAGTGTCTGCTTCGGGTTGCGTTCATGTCCCATGTATCATTAAAGCCTTTCCACTGAACCTCACTTTCTGTCTCTCTAGATTCCCTTACACTGACACACTCAAGGTCCTAGAAAAATGGGGCCCTGGCTGCCATTTTTTGGGTGAAGGACTGGACTCTTCCATCGACGAGCTGGAGGCAATTTTGGAGGCAGAACAGGCGCGAAATCCCCATGAACCTCCGATTCTAGCGCTCGTCACCGAGTTCCCCTCAAATCCGCTCTTACGATCCGCAGATCTTGCGCGTTTACGAACCCTCTCCGACAAGTACGATTTCGTGATCATTATAGATGATAGTATCGGCAACTTTGTCAACGTCGAAACTCTACCATTCGCAGACATGGTGGCGACAAGCTTGACAAAGATCTTCAGTGGTGATTCAAACGTCATGGGCGGCAGGTAAAGGTAACAACATTCTCCGCGTAACCCCCGTTGTTGACCCAGACACTGTCTACATACAGTCTCGTCTTGAACCCCTCGCGCAAGCATTATTCTGCGCTAAAAGAGCGACTGAACTTAGGATACGAAGATATCTACTATGACGAAGATGCCATCTTCATGGAACGAAACTCGCGCAATTTTTCACAGCGCGCAGCACAAATCGACGCCAATGCCGAGCACGTGTGCGATTTCCTCTATGCAGCAGTCTCCCAACAACAACAGCCATCCTCGCCAATCACCCAAATCTTCTACCCCAAATGGGAAACCCCGAACCACTACGCCACGCATCGTTTACCCGGGGGCGGCTTCGGAGGTCTCTTCTCGCTCGTGTTCGCGAGTCAGACAGCAGCGGAGGCATTCTTCAATGCGCTCGCGTGTGCCAAGGGTCCCAGTCTCGGAACCAACTTTACACTCGCGTGTCCGTATACCATCCTCGCGCACTATGCCGAGCTTGACTGGGCGGCGCAGTACGGCGTGCCCAAATCGCTCGTCCGCATTAGTATCGGATTGGAGGACGTCAGCTGGCTGCATAAGGTATTTGCAGACGCTTTGAAGGTGGCTGAAGACGCACATCGCGCCGAGACCAACGTGGAGGAGTAGACAACTGTCAACTTTATTCCGTTGCACTATGTTTAGTGTGGCGCAGAAAAAGTCTATCCAACAAGGCTTTTCGCTTTCTCTCCGTAGTGTCCGCCCCATCCAACTGGGTGTATATGGCGAGGAGGGTTAAGACAATTGAACCTAGCACCATTCACAAATATACATAAATGAACATGGCTGGGATATCTGAACGGTGGTAGGTATTAATAATGATCCGTGTGTGGAACAGTGAAATGTCCGAGAACAGTTAAACACGACGACAACACAAGTAGTTCGAAATAAAAGGACCCAAACACAGAATACACCCACTGAAGGGAATAAATCCTCACAAGGAGGAAGAGCGGAAAAAATTAGGCAGCGAAGCAGATCCAGAGTAGTCTGAATCGAGTTTCACGCCTTCCCGAAGGAAGTGAGTGCGTGAGCCGCAAATTGGACTCAAGGACAGAACACAAACGCCCGCCCTGGACCCCCTCACCCCTCTACACCAGTTCCCCCCTGACAACCCGACTCCGGACGGCAACGCCGAAGCCCTTCAAGGGTTCCTTGAAGAGATTCTAAATCTGACAGTGTCGCCCCATTGGGCGAAACCTGGTGGCCGCAACAAATCTACCCTGTAACATCCTGGCCTGGCCCGGGTGCCATGATGCCCCAATACATGATAGTATTTGATGAAGCAGTTCCGCAGTGACAACACATGATCGTCAGGAGATGATGCCCCCCATGAAGCAAACACATCAAAGGACTAGCCTACTGCGGGCTTCAGATTGTCAGTGTTGGGAGCTGCAAAGTCTGCCGATAACTCTGCCCACCCGCAAAGGGTGGAAGGTGCGATAAGGTGACAAATAGGGTGACCGAGACGGGTAATGATGAGCTGCCCAGACTCCGCAACAAATCTCAAGGCCTCCGACAGCACCCTCCCCTCATGCACAGCACCAGACACGAAGTCCAGATACCGATCATAAAGGATCTCCGGGAACAACGCTGGGGGAGGATCAAATCCCTTGTTTGTCGCTCGACCATTACAGATCGGACCCCGCTAGAGTCGATTGGAGGAGCCTTGAATACTCAGACCTTAGCCCGCTCGCGAGGAAAGAAGGCAAATGCCTCCAGTGCGTGACGAGCCTTGCGGCCTTGGATCTGCTTGAAAGAAAAAGAGGGACGCGTCAATCAATGCCTTATATAGGTGGCTTCGGCATATGTAATATTCACATCACGTGCTCGGCTCAGGTTCGAGAAAACGTGCCCGCCGTCATGCAGTGCTTCGTAGTGTGCGCAGTGTGAATGGAACTCTGATATGATGCTGCGTACAGAAAACTTGCGATTTTATAGTAAGAGAGGAGGGATTGGTGGATGCTATGCTTGGGAGAGTTTTCTATTATTACTCTCCACGTGAGCTACGCGTTATATCTCTTTGGTCCTGTTTGGTACCCTTTTATAATTAACCTGCGGGTGGTGTGGTTTTCTTTCATCAGAACATCAACTCTTGCTGCCACCGCTAGCGCAAGAATTCGGTTCCTATATTTCCATAATCAAAAATGCCACGCGACAGCGGCGGCCCCACCAACGGGAGAAGCTTAACATACGAGGTACTCGTCAAGTCCTTGTTCACGAACATATCACACAGTGCCAAGGAGCCCGACGTACCTCCCCGCCCACAAAGCCGAATTGGATTTCGAAGGAACAAGTCGCCCAGAACGAAAAACCGTCCGCAGCAGAATAAGCCTTTGCATCATGTCCGAGAGACAGCGGGTGCCAGTGCCACATCAAGACCCGGCGGCGCTGACTCGGATGAAGACACCCCCGATTCGGACACCTCGGACGAATGGTCCACTGACTCAGATACGAGCGACACCACTATGTCAAATGATCTCCGGCCTTGTTCCACTATTCCCTTGACTTCCTCGCCCATCTTAGTTCCGGACGCGTTCCCGGATCAAGACTTCCCAAACCTCACCGTTCCAACTGACCTGCCCGTCCACCCACCGTCTCCACTACGCCCAATGTTCCCGAACCACGGTCTTTCGCGCAGCGCACTTCAGCATCAGAAGTGGCTGTGGAACACGCGGTATGACGAGTGGATGCAATGGCGAGCGGAGGTTGAAACAGCCGAAATGGGACCTTACGGTGGAATCTCGAACGCCGCCTCCATCGAGCCGCCGCCCTTCAGGCGGTCTCGTATTCCGTCGCCTATGCTACCAGAAGCCGAATATTCGCCGGTTAATAATACGGCTGAACTAAACGAGAAAATATTCCCTCGGACAGGCGATATTACGGCCCTCCATGACCCGCAGGTAGCGCGGCTGGATCAGACATTTTGCAACTACCCGCTCTGTACTATCCAGAAGGTCCTTTTTGTCTGCTCTATGGACACTGCCGCTCGTGAAAGAAGTCCGCTCTCCCGAGATTCAGGAGATGTCAATCACCATAGCGATAGTCAAGACAGTGATCCAACACGCAGCACGACGAAAGGCGCCAATTGTGAAGAGCGAGTGCCAACCCCACATGACTCGCCGACGTCGGAGAGTGCCTTTCCCTTATTGACGAAGCTAAGCTTGGAACAGAGCTGGCATACTCGCTGGGAGGTCCTCACTGCTCTTGTTAGGATGACGGAGCAGACCGTTCTCGCGCAAAGCCCCACCACTATTCCAGCCACGGTCACGACCCCCATCGGACTGCCAGTGGTGGCCAGAAGCCTCGCAGACGTCGACGAGAGCTCGAACGAGCAGGTACAACCGCGTTTCTTTTTTGCAAGTTCCGAAGAAGAAGTCAACGATGGCTGTGAGAGCGACGATGATGATGATGAAGAGGAAGACGACTATGGGGAAATTGTCCTCAACCCGAGGTTCGCGCTGCAGAGGACGATAACAGAAGAACGGGTGCTAGGACGCTCATTTTTGCATGCCCAGATGCCCGTCCACAGGCGAAACGGAATCAACGGTTTGCGTTCTTGATCATATTATCATTGACGATACATTTCCGCCCACGTACACGTACTAAGCACAGTTACATCGTACCATACAAAAGCAACTACTACACTTAATCGTAATCGCATCCCGGAGTTTTTATTGTAACACACTACTTGTATTGCTAATCGATTTGTACCTCGAAGTCAGCTCAAGGTGGCTTTCTTTATCTCTGACTTTTGGTGTCCGGAAGATATAACTTTGCCCATGGCTGTGACGTTACGGTGTCGAGCCGCTGCAGTATTCCACATGATGTACGTCACATCGGGGCCCCGGCAAATTAAAATGTCCTAACGGCACGAGGCCCTCTGCGGCGCAGAACGATTTACAGAGTCCGAAGTGGAGTGGTTGACCACCATGTTACGTGGATTGACAATCAGGGATACTGTACCCCCCTCCCCACGTTGCAAACGTGATGCAGTGATGCCGGTCTGATGATCCGCGGGGAGTCACAATCCTCTACGCCCCTTCGTGTCTGCACGATAAATGGGTTCTCTGTCGTGTGCTGAAATAACACCCGCGTGCCGGAGTTTATTCGGATTCGGACTGGGGGTTCCGTCACTTCCGTGCGTGCACACGCACGAATTGAACTCGCTTTGGGAATCAGTGCCTCACTCCACTCAGCCCAGCCTGAGCGTGCATGTGATCATTCCATGACTATATGGTCTTGTGACAGGATTTTCGATCGACTATGCCTGTTGGTCGACAAGATTGCTCCCGTGCTAGATGGTGAAAAGATTGATTTGATTGTATGTGTCGTATGTGGCTTCCGAAAGCCCGATTTCCGATTTATCTACTGTAGACACGTAATAATCGGGCGGTTGCCCGCTGTATAAACCGCGATGGAAAAAGGTCCGATCGTGATACCTCGATGTACTTTGCAATAAATTCCAGCGCGCGGCATTTGGATGACCCGCGTTGGGGGACGACCGCGGTACTGGCCCGAGTTCCGAACTATGTGACCAAGAACATAGATAGCGAGAAGGAATGAGAGGTGGCTTCCCACCACATTCCGATTTGTTGATAGCATGCGGCACCACATTACTTGGAAGCCACCTACGTATGCACTGGCAAACTTTATCGGAGCACCCTGTTAGGTATTTCAGTTATGGTAGCGATAGGACAACCGGAACGGAACACGAGAATCGTTTCGCCGCGTGGCGAACGTTGACGGCGCGTGGGGTGTTGCTATTGGACGTTCTCAACAGGCACGTTCTTAGAATGGGACTGGAGGAAGATTAGAGCTGGGGCAGCCAATCATGATTGGTCGAAGGCTGGGGGGAAGGACTGAAGAAAGATAGGCCGGCTAAATTCAAACACAGCCAAGATTGTTACACAGCGAATTCAGATCTATACTCATGAAAACTTGAGCTTTATTCCAGAAAGACGGGCTACCTGGTGGGACGGACCTATGCGCATGAACTGTAGAAATGTTATATATCAGCACGCGTATACGTAGACGGGCGAGGTTTGAGGGACCGGAGGAGGACCCACATAGTCGGCGAAGGCATAAGGTTCTCGAAAAAGTTTAGTTAGGAAGGGACCAGTGTGTTGAGCGAAGAATGATTAGTAATGGACATTCGAATCGTACGGCAGCACATGGGGATAGGAGTTCTATCTGTACGACAGATTGCTGAAAGGGTCAAAGGAATCATCTAGATAGAGTAGCACCTGTAGAGCAGGAAGAGTTGGCAGCGAGGGTAAGTGGAGGGCAAGTACGCTGTTGAGTTGGATTCAGTCGGAGAATCGAGCTTCGTTGGTCGAATTTTGAGAAGCGTCTGGCTCACTCGATTTACGTTGGCCGTAGGATCATTCAAACACGCTTAAAGTGTTGTTTCGACGGATATGCGTCTTTTGAGCCATGACGACAGCGGAAGAGGAGTAGATTGGGGAATGGATAGGCGCCGAGGGAAAGGAAAGGAAAGGCTTGCCTGCTTGGCACCAGTTTGTAACTTTTCACACGTGTACGGGTATCACCCCATCCCTCCGAACCACATCATCATCGTCCGCGGAACTCTTCCACCGCATCGTTTCGAACAGGAAATCTTTGCCAAGAAACGGTTACATCGAGAGGGTTGTAGTCGTGAAATTAAGACCAGTTAACGCGAAATTGAGGCGGAGCACCATCGCCAGCTGAGTCTGAGCGGCGACGAGATCTTGAAATCCCGAACGACCACAGCCGAGGTAGGTGCCGTCCTCTTTTTCCTCTCACCCTCATCTTCCTTGTTCAACAAGCCTCGTCTCTGATCCACCATGTCCTGCGTAGCCTGCGACGTATTTGTTCGTGCCACCTTAGCGCAACCCCTACACCGCTCACAAATATCTCATGAGTGGCGACCAAGAAAAATCTACTACCTCACCTGGGGCTGAACAAGCAACCAACCCGCCTGCCCTTCCCCAGTACCCTCCCCAGCCCTTTCCGGGTGCACCATATCCACCACCACCTCCTGGTGCCTATACTTGGTACTATCCTCCGCCCGCGGATCCTAATGGTGATCCGAACGCCCCACCCCCTGGCCCATATGTTATGTTCCCTCCTCCAGGTATCATGTATGGGTACCCTCCGCCCCCTACCCCTGCCCAAGGCAAGTCCCATCTAGTTCGTCGAATATTTCGCATCTGTCTGATATCTGTCTTCTATCGTTTGTGTTAATAAGTACCCCAAGGTTACGGGCCATTTCCAGCTTCCGCGCCTCCTTCCGCTGCCGCCCGTGCGAAGCGCAAACAGGTCAAGATGGCGGTATGACTCATCCCTTTTCACCTTTTTTTCCGTGTCATGTTGACCGGCATATCTTTTGTTTCAAGTGCACGAATTGCGCTTCCGCGTGTAAGCGGTGCGACGAAGCACGTCCTTGCCAAAGATGCCAAAAGTATGGTCTCACGGACTCATGTGTGGACGGCGTGCGTAAGGCCCGAAAAGTCGGAGTCAAGCGCGGTCCTTACAAACGTAAAAGCAAAGTGCAAGCCTCTGAGGCAGCCCCGTATCCAGGTCAGCTTAGGCCTGCCCAAACTCTATGCCATATCTCATATCTCCCTCTAGGGTTCCCTCCTACTGGCGAGGGTCCGTGGGTGGCCCCATCAGATCAACCGGACGGTACCCCTCCCGGGGCTGCGTCAGCTATCGCGCCACAATACATGCCACCAGAGGGGTACTGGTCATATCCATATTATCCACCTCCACATGGATACGTCCCGCCCCAGACGGTCATGCAAATGGGGACGGTGGTCCACACGGGCAGCCAGCCCACCACCCCGCTTATTATCCAATCCATCCGGGATATCCCCCAGTGCCGATGTATCCTCCGCCTCCCGGTGCATTTGGCCCTATTCCTACCCCACCAGGCCAGGCGCCGGCCTCTGAGCAAACGGAAAGTAATCAGGCGGCAGCTTCTGATGATTCACGCGCCGCGGCAGAGCGTCCGAAGAAGAAAAAACGTGCAGGCGGCGAGGAGGGTGTGTCCAAGTCCAGTAAGAAATCTAAACGTGGAACAAATTCAACCAACGAGGCGCCCGCACCTGTGGTGGCGACGGCACCCGCTCCTATGTCAGCTGATTCTCCTGATGACCACGGTAGTCCCGTGGCCCATAACGGATCCGGTGGTGTTGGTGGTGAGCCGCTGCCTCCTGTCATTGCAGCAGCCTAAACACTGCGCAATGCTCCACGTTTTACCACATCGCTATCGCCTTTTTTTTGTGCTAGTTTCCCGTCAATTGCACTTTCGCCCTTGTCGCTTTGATTCGCTCTCATCCCACGTTCGAAAAGACCCAGCTTTTACTCCGTTTGTTCCAAGTTCTCCTTCAGTCGTTGTTAGACCACCTTGTGGGTTACTTTATAGTCTCGTGCTTTGCGGCCTAACAATTTCGGACGGGGTCCGTCATGATGGACTTTAGTAGTTATGATAAGTTAGACGAAATATGTGAGTGTGCTACAATTTACGTAGAGTTGCCTTTTTCGGCCAAAACCGGGCCGTGTATTCTGTCATCCAAATTCGAATTAGTTTCTTCCTGCCAAGCATCCACCATGTCTGCCCGTGCCATCCGCCAGCTTGCTACCACATCCTCTCGTGCTCTCTCCCTCCGTTCATCTCTCATCTCAGCGCGTGCACGCGTCCATACTCTCTCTTCATTCTCTCGCCCATTACCAGCTACTCGGGCTGCCTTCTCTGTATCTGCGCGTCGCTTTGGCGAAGGTGCCAGTGCGTGTTAAGTTTTCCGTAAACTCCTTTCCGTATTTTTAACGAGACTGGTAGCCGATGGTGCCCTGTCTGCGAAGATTGCAGAAGAGTTGAAGTATGAGAAGGAGGCTGCGCTTGAGAGCGAGCCGGAGTTTCTCAAGGAGTTCAAGAGCGCTGGCATTTGGACGGTATGTTTTTTCTTTGAACTTTTTTTTTTCCTTTGGGGACATAGACATTGATCATTATGTTTTTTTTCTTACTTTCTCATGCGTTTAGATCGAAGACGCTCCTGATAGTGACGAGGTTACGCTCCGGCGCAAGTTTGGGAACGAGCAGTACGTCTGGGTGTTATATCTAATTTTTGTTGCGAGGACAAACACATCAACAAAAAATTAGGATTCGCTTGATTTTCTCTATTGCGGACCTCCAGAGTGCCGAGGACTTTGATCCTGCAGAGGACGAAGGGGGTGCGTCTGCTGAGACCGGTGAGGCACCGTACCCGCTTCGATGCTCGCTCACTGTCACCAAGGTATGCACGTATACACACCTACTGTCTCTGCTCCAGCCATCTGACATACCGTTTTGATTAGCCATCGGTCCCGGGCGCATTGAGCATCGATGCCGTTTGCCAAGAGGGCGTCTTCGTCGTTGAAAATGTGTCGTACTATAATGATTCTAAACTGGCGACAGATCTTACCCCCGAGGCTGATTGGAAACGTCGCGGACTCTATATCGGCCCTCAGGTGCGTCTTCGACCCATTTTTTGTTGCTTCGTGGAAACACGCGTCTTACGTTGTATTTGTCATGTCTCCGTCAGTTCGAAACCCTCGACCTTAACTTCCAGGAGGAGTTTGAGAAGTTCCTCCAGGAGCGTGGCGTCAACGAGAGCCTCGCGTTTTTCGTTCCCGAATACGCACAGCACAAGGAACAAAAGGTAGAAATTTCCATCATTCATTCGTACGCGCTGATGGCTGATGACTTTTGCGTGTGATTATAGGAATATGTCAACTGGCTAGGAAAAGTCAAGAACTTCGTTGATGCTTGACTTGGCCGACACCGACACCCATTCTAGCATATAAAAAATACCGACCGTCCCACCCAAAATTATATCACCTCTATGATTAGACCATCATGTTATAATGACTGACTTGTCTCCCTCACCCCTGCAGCTCCACTCAATATATGCTTTATACGTGCACGGTTGATTGGATGTATGTTGTGTGTAAGTCGGTTTGAAGGTTGGAGCACTCCGGCTTGAGCAAGTGTGTATCAACCTGTCTGCATCATTTCCTGGCTCCTGTAAACAAGCTAAGGTTCCGCCGTACGCTTCTCTTATGGAATGGTTTGAGTTGCTACGAATAACATTAGCACGGTATCGTGGGATCGCCCAGCGGTTCAGCTCTCGGTGGCCACCAAAGTGACAATGTCAGTACAAAGGTCATAGGCGTTGCAAGTAACGTCTTAAATAATGAATTCTGATAGGCATCGTAGCTGACGGGAACGCTGTTACTCATATCGGTGATCAAAAAAATTGAAGTGAAGTGGCCTTGTACTGTATGTGATGAGACATGCGTGCAGATGACAGATGGCACTGTCTCCTAAGTAGCCTCGGTATATCAGTCCGACGGCATAGCGGACATAACTATGTACGCGACTCCATGCACGGATGGACCTAAGGTATCAAAGAAGGGATTTAACGAGTACTGTACCAGGGATCCCATGAAATGTCATACTCAAATCTCCTTTCGAAAGTACACTACTGTACTGTAGTAATAGCGCGTGCAGCAATGTTGTGTCATAATGAATAAAAAAATTCTATTTTTTTGACGGGTACAGTACGCCTGTCAATATTTCCGTGTTAAGATATGATTGATAGATGGTTAAAAACCCTTTACCTGTCGGTTGTACCATTCAATCCATGCTGCATATTGATTGGGTTATGTGCCAGATGCTGGGATTGTGATTGTGGCCTAGTGCTAGTACCAGTGGTACTAGACGACATCCTGCGTAATTGTTCAACCACGTTGTCGCGGTTTTGATGGTCATTCTCCTGTTCTATCCGCCGAATATGGTAAGAAAGCGACTCCTCGAAGGTATCCGTATGGACGGAAGCCTGGCTATTCGTATTCATGAGAACCATGAGAGTGTCCTTGAAAGAGAACGCTAGTACGTTCGACAGATCATCGCTTTGGCATGAAAGGACGCCATCGACGAACGCATCGGCGTTCATGCTGTCCACCCTGGCACGGTTATTGTGTTCGTTGAATATCGTGTTTGACGGCTTGGCCATCACCTCCTGTAGCCATGACAGCTCCCCCTCTCCGAGCTCACTCTGGCGCAGAAGCTGTCTCGCGAACAACGCGCAAATAGAGCGGGCGGTGACGCGGATGGCAGGATCCCTGTCAGCCCATAATGGTCGCATGAGAGCAATATTGGCAAAGTGTAACCGCATTTCGTTCAAGAGGCGTGGAGATAGGGAAGCAATAGGCGCTTTGGCAATGTGGTGGACAGCATTCAAGCATACCAAGAGGCGGCGTCGGCGGATATTCTCGTCGAGTCCAGTGGAAGCTGTACCTGGGGTACAACTGCGAATGAGGGTGGAGAGGTGATGTCGAAAGGAAACCTTCCTTCTTGGAAAGACTTGCTCAACAGCTGTATGGTTGTCTCCCCAGGTAAGCTGGCCACGAACTTTTGGATCTTGCTTTTCTCGGTTAACGCTGGCAACTGGAACAACCACGTGAGCGCCTCGACGTCTGTATCCTGAGATGCCTCTCGGGCATATTCGACTACGGTCCCTCGAAAGCCCTGCTCGAGGCGCTTCCCATGCTTCTTGGAAAACCTTTCGATGGAATGCAACCACTGGGTGAGTATGCGTTGTCTGCGTGACGTTTGACTCGTTATCTCGCCCAAGTTCAATGGCACAAGGCAGTTATGAAGCTGAGTCACGATAAATTGAAGGTATCGTGCAATATAGGAGTGGGAAGTGTGCCATAGATGCCACCATAGGCTTGACATTGGGGTGCGATACGGACAGCTGTGGTCGAGGCAAGGAAGAATGGTCAAGGTGAAGTACGCCAATCCAAAGACCCCGACAGCGATCAAAATAACGACGGCCACTGTCTTGAAGATCGTGAAGAAGAACACCACCAGGCCGATGAAGAATAGGAACACAG
This sequence comes from Russula aff. rugulosa BPL654, assembly GCA_022496225.1. NCBI lineage: Eukaryota > Fungi > Basidiomycota > Agaricomycetes > Russulales > Russulaceae > Russula > Russula aff. rugulosa BPL654. The sequence continues at coordinate 104,742 of WTXE01000043.1, read as the reverse complement.
AAAGGTGGAGGAGTGTTGGAGCCGTTTCCACTGCAGATGCATGCGGTATTTCTTCATGCCGAAAAATAGAACGGAACGGACGCGTGCGCGCTCTTTCGAAATACTCGGAATTTGAGGTAGATCGATAAATATGCGCGCCCATTGTAGCATCAACGTCGCGAATAGGGCAGACGTAGTGCTGAGCAAAAAGCTCAGCAGCCACAATATGTTTACGCATATTATGGAGGTGCTGGGAGGGGATATGGGGTACGATTGCGGTTGGATGTAGGTGCCATTTGCAAGACCGGCAAGCTGCTGGGATAATTGTCCGAGGATAAATGCAGACTGGCTACCGGAATCGGGTGGTGATAAGAGTTTGTAGCTTTCGATGATGAACGATGCGACGATTGCGGAGAAAAGACCGGTCTGCCACCCGGATCGTCACTGTGATGAATAGTGGGGCCAGTAGATGACGACTTACGAAGACAAGGACACCATTCGCGTCGTCTTTCCAGCCATCGGTTAATCTTCTGTCATAATCATCGACGTTCTTCAGATATTCGGCCCACATCTCGTTCACCAGATCCTCGTGGACTATGACCAGAGTCATTACGTAGCGTAACTTTCTCTGTTCTCAGACGTACCTTCATCGTACGTGGAGGGCCCCTGGGCGTATTGAGATGCTACCTCTGACATTTCCATTCACGTAGGTAAATTGCTTAAGGAGGGAAGAGAGGGAAGAGTAAGATGAACACGATCAAGCGCCTATCGATGTCTCGAGGCATTGGCACAACAGTGGACCAGCCACACGTGTTGTTGAAGTTACATGAGGCAATTCTCTCAGGCTCCTCATTTCTAATCCGAGTCCAAGAACAGAACAGAGGTGATAAACTACGGAAATAGTAAAAATACAAACCAAGTACGGGCAATAATTGAGGAAGGTGTCAATGATTTACTTAGGTTACTACGGTCTACAGTTGGCCAGCCCCGTGAAAATCGTTCATTCGTCGTGTCTGTGGTACGAAATGTCTAGTCACAACCTCTTTTGCAAGTCCAGTTCTACCCTGAGTTCTACATCTTACGATAAGTTTTACTCTTAATGATACAGTTCTTGTGCTCTCACACACATCTTGACTCCTTGAATAGCTGGATGGGTTGATTTTTTTCTATGAAACACATGCGCCGTTCGCGGCGGCGCCCTGCAGACGGCAGGTTGTGCGACCGCCAAAGAAATCAAACTCATCAAAGTGTCGGAGGCTGGCGGTATCGGGAAACGACTTCTGCGCTGGCTAAATGTCGCCGAGGACGCCATTCTGTGATTCTCGTTCGGGAGCGGTTACAAAGTGCGTGCAGGACCTTGCGCACAGTCCAGGCTGGTCCGGCGCCCCGCGCGTTCGACGCGGTTCGAGGTCGTAGAAGGACGTGCCTCATGGGGGTTGCCTGTTAACGTTGAACAGCGTTGAAGTTCAATCTGGCTGCTTGGTCGGGTAGGCCAATAACTCATCCCTCACTGAATTCCTCGGAAACTCAGGGCTTACGGGCGGCGGCGGCGTGGGCAGCGAATCTGGAAAGAAGGTTGGTTAGTTGTTGTGGAAAACAAATGAGATGGAAGTCGATATCCGGGCAGATAGTCCCAAGATACGATACTGGCTTGAGTCAGAACCCAGTCAACACTCAACAAGCCGATGTGAGTCGATTTAGATATTCTGACCACAGCTTAACTGCCAGATCCTCGTGGTTGTGGACTTTTGTCGGGATCAAAATCAGAAGATGGCGTAACTTCTTCTATTCCCAGACGTACTGAATCGCATGCCTCGGTGTGTGTGTGGGGGAATACAGTACGGGCCTAGACATTTCAGTTCACCTTCTGAGATGCTTCTGGAGGGCTGATGAGAAAGAGTAAGACGAACATGATCAAGGGCGCATCAATGTCTCGTCCACATCCCATGGGCCTCGAGGCGGAAATGATAAACACTGGCACGCGTGTTGTTGGGCATGCAGAGGTTTCATAATTTGACTCGGAAGTCACGCGCCGAACATGAGTTTCCTCAGACTTCCCACGTATGAGCCTGTCATTCCCTTTCCAGGTAAACAGCGCCGACCCAAAAAGTAGCACTATTCCCTGGCGATCCTGCATCACAATATCACCACGGCGCCGCAGGAAATTCCCTTCTGATGGTCCGTAACAAATCACAGATATGATATGTGAAGAGTTCATGCTCTGCCCAGTGACGTCGCAGGCGCTGGAGGACGCTAGAGATAGAACGTGCAGTGTGATATGATTTCTCAGGGGGCAGGAGCAGTCATTGGAAGGGAGGAAATGAAGGTTGACCGGATCGATGAACAGACTTAGGTACAAAAGCAACGCGATGTTCGACAACATCGGCAAAGAGTAATGGGCGTACGATGTCCAGGGTCTTGGAAGTGTCTTGGAACCATCCAGTCTGGGCTGCGCATCATCAAGTCTTCATAGGGACAATCAAGTTGGTCAAGGGTCTCGGTGGCAAAAATTATGAGTGAAGTGTTGAAGGACTGTGAAGAGGAAATCGACAAGGAAAAGGTTAGAACATTTTCTGCGGCCCAATGAGTAGTTTCGTGTCGAAAATGTTACAAGTTCATAACTGCGTAAAGTTATACAACATCATTCATGCGTCTATGGATTTTTCGAGCTTTAGTGAGTGTGATGGTGTTATCACGTCGTCCGTGAAATGAGGGACCCCTCCGCCTTTTCCCATCAACTCGAGATAGTAGATATTCGTTGGTCCGGCGTGGGACTAGTAAAAACTCCTTCGAAAATTCTGCGTAGTTTTCCAACTACCTCGCGTAGGCGTTTGTCCTGCTCGTCTGCCCGTTCGATGAAAGCAGTGATCCCTCCTTCAGCGACGGACCTTCGGAAGGCAGCATCGGTTCCGGTATTTGCAAGGATTGTCAGCGTTGACATGAAGGAGCTAGCTTGTCTGGTGGAGAGGTCGTCGGTCTGACGTGAAAGGACGCCATAAACGTAGGCGTCAAGGTTCATGGAATCGACAGTGTGATTGGCGAGCGCGTTGAATATCGCATGTGACGTCTTGCCCATCACGCTCTGTAACCATGCTAGCTCCCATCCTTCGAGCTGGTGTTTGCGTAGAAGGTGTCTTGCGAGCAATGCACATATGGAACGAGAGATGATGCGGATGGAAGGATCGGTTTCGGCCCAGAGTGATCGCATAAGATGGATATTTGCAAAGTTAATCCGTAGATCACTTAGGACGAATTCGGGTGGCGAAGCCGCACCATAAGGGAGGGTGGAGGCTTTCGTAATGTGGTGGATGGCATTTAAGCATACCAGGAGACGGCGCTTACGCATATCTTCGTCGTGCCAGACTGTACCTGGAGTACAACTTCGTAGGAGGCTGAGGAGGTGGTCACGGAAAACGATCCTTCCCGACTCGATGGGACCGCTCATGAGTTGGACAATCGTGCCTCCTGGAATGTTGGCCACGAATTCTTGAATCTTGCTATTTTCGGCCAGCCCAGGCCGCCCGAAGAGCCAAGTAAGCGCCTTGAGGTCCACCAGTACAGGCGCGTCTAGGGCTCCCTGCACGATGCTCCTCCGGAAACCGTCCATGAGATTCTGCTGGTGTTTCTTGGCAAAACTGTCGATGGTTTGAAAGCACCGGGTGAGTATGCGTTGTCTGAATGATGTGACGTCGCCGAAATTATATGGCACAAGGCAGCAATGGAGCAGCCTCAGGAGCCAACGGAGGAAAAGTGTCACGGAGGAGAGGGAAGTTTGCCAGATGTACCACAACACGCTGGACATCGGAGTGCGATATGGGCAGCGGTAGTCGATACAAGGCAGGATGGTCCAAACAAGGTACACCACTGCAAATGCGCCGACGGAAATTGAGAGCACGATTGCAATCGTTTTGTAGACAACGGTGAAGAATACGATCAGACCAGCGAAAAAAAGGAGTATGGACAAATGAAGGAGCATCGGTGTCAGCTCCATTGCACTGATGATGCCGTACTTGTTGGCGCCGAAGAATAGAAATGAACGGACACGTGCTTGCTCGCTCGCTGACCTTGGGATGTGGGGTAGTTGGAGGTATCTGCGCGCCCATTGCTGGTTCAAGGTCGCAAAAAGACCAGACATGATGCTAAACACAAGGCTTAGCACCCACAGTGCGTTGACCCAGACGATGGCGATGGTAGGAGGATGGGGGGAATAATCCTGCTGAGGGACGAATGTGTTATCCGATGAGTCCGTGAAGCTAGCGAGTTGTTGCGAGATCTGGCGAAGATAAAACGCGTTCCGGTCGCCGGGATCGGGGGACAACCTTTTATAGCCTTCTATAAAAAAGAAGGCAACGATCACAGAGAATAGGCCGGTCTTTCAACGTTATCGGTACGATATCCACACTATACCAGTGGAGTAGGACTTACAAACACAAGGAAGCCTTTTGCATCCTCCCTCCAGCCGTCAGTCATAAATTTGTCGTATTCTATGGCTTCCTTCATATATGTGGACCACATTGTGTTTCCTGAATCCTCCTGGACTGTATCGGAAGGGATTGTAAGGAAGTGTAGTATGGTCTGTTTCTCGACACACTAACTTACCTTCGATGCCAGTGGATGCCAGTAGGGATCCCGTGGGAAAGTGGGGATCGCGCTTTGTGTTGAGAAGACTCTGCCATTTCCCTCTGAGTTGACCGGTTCCTGTGTGGAGGAGGAAGGGACGAGCTTAGGAAAAACAGGTATTGTACAATCGGTTAAATACCTTCGTCGACCATTGCCTACGATGACTAACGAGGGTCCATTATGGCAGAAGTCTTGGCAGAAGTGATATAGGCAGAAATATCCCGAAATGAGAAGCGCTTGCAAACTTTTGGACTAGAGATCCTATACAATGATTTAGTTCAGCGCTACGCATTTGGAGTAAATAAGCATTCAGCGGTCTTGCACAATGACATTGAGGGAAATGAACGACGCCCAAACATAACCAAACACATTACTGTACTCGGCATATCCCGATTGACCGTCATGGGGCTCGCGGATGAGCTGATGATTGGCAAAAGTATTCCGCTGCGCTCCTCCGTCATGTTCCAGAAACACACAAACTACTATTAACTGGTGGAGTCTTCATACGCCACTTATCAATCTCTAGAATACGACCTAGTCCTGCAACGACGCTATTAGTGCCAGTGGTGCGTTCGTGCGTCCGCAACCGTTCACATGAATAGAGGTTAACCATTGAAGCTCCAGAAAAACGATGGATGGGTGCAGGACAGTCGGTAAAATTTCTATGAATACGGCATGACTTGATCATGAGCCATCAATGCATCAATACCCGTGTATCCCGCGAGGTGACCGGATTCCGGAAGCGTGGTCCCCTTGAGGCTTGACTCGGAGGACTGGACCGACTTGCCAGCTCCGTTCTTATCTCTCCATCTCCATGACCGAGTTTTCTTCCCATTGACGACTAGTGCCTGGAAGTGAGGCTCAACATAATGGGGGCGTTGTCCCCTTATGGATGAGATGGTGGGATCGGAGGATTCAGGGGCTGGTGAACAGAGCCCACGCAGGAGCGATCGGTATTTTACTTTCTAACGCCTCCGGCATTTTATCTTTATCCCTTACTAACAAATCAAGTGAGATATTGAAGTGAAACACGTCCACATGTGGAAACGAACATGAGCAGTGAGGATTGCGCGCGGGAAAGAACAAAGGGGGGCATGGGCGTCGACATGGGGATTGCGAGGAGAAAAGCATATAACGTAGCATGCGTTGTGCACGGAAATAACAAGTGTGTCTCTATCCTCATTCCCTTGCGTGTCCCTGTGCTTCCGTCAAGAAGCGAGATCTTTCGCTGCTCCGTTGTGTTCCCGGACCTCTGCCCGTTCCCGATTTCGCTCCGACTTAACGTGCGCGCTACCGCCTCCTCTTCCCATCTTCATCATGAGATACCGCCTGGAATCACGAGGTATGCACAGAGGCGAGGAACATATTACCCTGGCCTATGCGGAATGACTCAGAGGAGGTCATCGAAGTGTGGGGAAGCGCGAGGGCTATACTTGTGTGAAGCTGGATTTTCACGATAATCGAAGGTGGATGCAGGACATGGATAAGCTTTCTCAGCGTCGCACTTCCGAGTCGGAGGATGGGTATGGGCTCTTCTCGGAAATTAACTGCTGACTGAATGCCAGTGCCCATTGGGGACGCGTAGGCTATTATCGATGTGATCGGCCTTGCGCGGAGCACGACGGATGGTATGCCGCGACTGCAGAAGCCGACTGTGATGATCATGCCCGATCAATGGCTTGTAGTCAGGGTCCCGTGTAGATCGAATACGAGCGAGCGCTTCAGCAAGTCCAGAAGGCTTGATACAATGGCATTATTAGTAACTCGAAGTTAGGCGGCGATAACACACACGGGGGCAGCACCATACGGGAAAGCCGCTAGGTGATCAGAGCTAGGGATTTTGGGATCGAAGGAATGCAAATAGGATCTATAAGATGTCGCCGCTACGGTATTAACGAACAACGGAACAAGTAGCAGTCAGACCTGGTTGATTTCATGTGCGTTCAGGCTAGTAATTCCGAACGAGCCTGGCTTGGCCAATATTAAAGAAGACCTAGCAGCGTAGGTCGCAGTAGCTGACTACTAATAGCGCAGATTTACAGCGGCAAATTCATCATAGTGTGCGCTAAGAGCTCGAACTCCCGGAGGCTATACAGTATAGTTTCAGCTGGCATTCGACCGCGCACTATTTTCAACTTACGTTTCGAGAAAATACTGAGTCCTACTGCATAAGCATAGCCCACTGGCAGCACATAGATACGGTTCACAAATTCTGTATCTATATATTATCTGGCTAGCTGCCAGCACCGTGAATGCATTCATGGTCTGCCAGTGAGCGTGACCCCGAATGCAATAAAGATGAAGGGTGAGAGAGTATGCATACATCATATTTATATTGTTAAGGGCCGTTAAGGGAAGGGCAGTAGTTGACAATGAGCCGACCTTAGAGTTTCGGAGAATGCCGAACCCCGTCACGGAAAGTCGGAAACGTCCCCACTCGCTCATTGCGACTAACTTTGTCTAGACTCGGGTCCACTGGAAGTCGACTTCCTCTGAATATTCACTCTTATGTACTTGATGCACGCCCCTCACGCCACTCCTATCGATTTTCCGGCACTTCTTTTTGAAAAAGATTCATTTATCAAGTACATGAAGAACATTGGCCAGGCGTACAGAGAGCAGTCTGTTGAATTAATCTCTATCTGTCGAACTTTTTCGCAAGCGAGAAAGAAAACACGCAGTTCATATGATGAATTAAGAAGGTACCGCTCTCAGATTATGCCTATCTTGGGCCCTGTTCAACTGTTTTGAAAGTGTGCAACAGGCCGTTGACGATGCGCTGCTTTCTGCTACAGCAGCAGGAAAGAAGACAACGGAGAAAGCGGACATGCAATTCAAGATCGCAATTGTCGTGTTATGCGCTTATGAAAGGAAGTACTATCTCACGGTGACGGACCCCTATGCGATGGCGGAAGCAGAGGCGATGGATAAACCGTCTTCGATGATTTTGACGAGGCTGGAGGAGACACTGCGTGTAAGAAAATGTCTTGACCTTTGCTTCGCCACATACTAATACTGCTTCTCAGCCGTTGAAGGAGGAACCGACGAAGATAGTCGATTTTCTTCTCCACAAGTCCCTTACTGATGAGAATCCCACCATTGTAAGACGTGAACGTGACTTTTCAAGGTCGCTTATGGCTTCTGACCCATACCAGAGGTGCTCACTGAAAGCTCAGACTTGAATGAGATTTTGTGGAATTTCATCCGTTCAAATGACAAGAAACGTTTGACCCTCAAAGACAACCCTCACTTCTACGAAATGCTCCCTACATCAGCATATCTATACGATGGCAACTTCCGAATCGACCCAATCGAGAATTTTCACCACGAAATTTACCAAGAAAGGATCAGTGTTCTAACTGATAGTCCGCACGTGACGGGTCGGATGATTCTTGAAATCGCTGAAGAGACGCGGGTTTATGACAAAATCTGGGTCCCGAGTCAAGCCATTATTTTCAAAGGTTCATACCTTTCTGTGTTCCTTTTTTCCACCCCCTAACATCTTGTTAGATGTATGTGGAAAACTTGAGGGTGAAAACATCATCGGTGAGGCCATCAAGGGCACACCCAATTTATGGTGTTTCGAGGAGCCTCCGGCCCCTTTGCCGTCGCTAGTCGCTACCTGATCGAAGTAGCCCACCGACCACGACTGCGACACACATAACCTCCTCAACAGGAGCTTTATTAAGGGACTGGAGGGAACCGATTCTTCGAATGTTGCGCTCAGGCTCGCAGGATGTCAATATCCACATCCGTATTTCGGATAATCCGCCCGCCAACTTTATCCCCAGCTACCCAAGTTGGTTACCGAGCCCACCACTCCGATACTAGTAGCATTGTTAGCAGTCTACCGCCAACTCCACAATCCCCACCGACCCTAGGGACAGGAATACCTTGGCACCCCAGAAGACCTCAGTCTCCTTCGTCCAACGCACGTCTCATTCAACGATCTCTGGCAGGTATGGATGGTATGTATACAATATTCCTTATCGTGTATGAATACCGGATGAAGGGTGAAGGGACGCGATGTAACGACTCGAATTGGGTATGAGTGTGATCCATGTATTGTACTTACTGTAGTCAGTACTGTATATCTGGGGGAAGTTTGAATTTGCAATAAGATCGACCAATGGGCATTCTTTCCTTCGGCCCGGATACTTCTGCCAAGGCCAGCCGTCCTTTCCTCGTGCGTTCGTGAGCGCAATCGGACGCTGCCTAGGCAGCTCTTATCTATTTCGGCGCGGGGTTTCTTTTGGCCAGCTCACAGAAAGTCCACATGAGGATCGACCACGTTCAGTCTCTACCCTTCCCACTGCCATTACAAGCTACAATGTCGATGGAGTCTGTCGTAATGGCTTCGAGCCCAACCGCGACGACAGACCCTTCAATCTCCCAGTATAACGACATATTCCGCCGCGCCTTGAATGCCTTTGCAAAACTGATGGGACAATATCACAAGCAGCGTAACAAGCCCACCAACTTCGAGTCCGCTGAAGCCGTCTTGGAGGTCCTTGATAAAACAGTGCACCTTTTCGGTGACTTTCGCGCCGGCAATCAAAAGTTGAAGATGTGGTTGGAATCCTATGTTGATCTCCTTTTTACCGTTTCTGCGAAGCTCTGGGAAACTACTCAAGCTGTGAGCCTCATACACGACTCACTCCTTCCATGTTACTGTACTCTAATGTCTCTTTCCTATTAGCCTCCCTCGCCAGAGAAAAAGATCTGCAACGCTATCATTGTTCTCATTGAGGTCAGTCTCTTCAAAATCTTCACACACGCGTTCCTGTGATGACCATTATTCCTAGACCGCTTATAAGGTTGGAGAGAGCTACAAGTCGCTTGTGGATTTTTTGATCGTCTTCAATATTACCTCCAACGCGTCTACTATCTCTATGATTTCACCAAGTTCTCCAACAGGGCCGAGATAAAGCTACTACTCTTGAAAGTTATAGCTGCAGCGCTCTCCACTGTTGTGGCTTACACCAAGACGATGAGGGAGAATCCAACAAGTAGGTTAATTTGTTGATACGACCTTGCCTGGCTGACCATAGCACAGATAAGGTTCTGGCACGAAAGACAGACGTTAATAGAATCCTAAGGCCTCATCGTTTGGACACGCTCACGAATGAAAATACCTTACTTTGGGTCTCAAGAAGCGCGGCATTCGAACACCGCGGCAGTAAGCCGACCGGAGAGAAGCTCATTCGCGATACCAGCGACGATTTGGACGCGAATCAGGACTCCCGAGTCGGTGCGCATGGTTCTTATAGCTTCTCCATGTACGTATTGACACTTCCCTTCTTTGTGTACCGGTTCCTCTCAAGATGACCATAAAGAAGCTGGAAGTAAGAACGGAAACAAGGTTTTACCGCCCGACAGGCTACAACAGTGGCTCACTCCTCCGGACCCTCTCATCGACCACGAGGACGCGCATCCTGGAACTGGGAGGTGGTTTATCCAAGGCAAGGCATTCCGATGGTGGAAAAAGGAGAAAGGGGCTTTATTGTTGATTTGTGGCGAACGTATGTTCCTTTAACCCGTATTGCCTTCGCGATTATTGATCACGCCCTCATTTTCACAGCCGGGTCAGGAAAGACTATCCTTTGGTATGCAATTTCCTGAGCGCTCCGACCATTGAAAGGTCATATTGTGGAATAGCTCTTCTATCATCGAGGAGGTCAATCGCACCCGAAACGAGTCGGAAATTATTGCACGCTATTATTTCGACTCTAAGAAACCTGACAAGCGCGATCTCCGGGGATTTCTGGCTTCGCTTGTCACGCAATTTTGTGAAAGCTCTAAACGTCAACCGGAGTCCATGCCCACGTTTTACACGAAATGCTGCGATGGTTCGCATCCGCCCAGTGAGACTGAGCTCACGCAGCTTCTAAATCACTGTCTTGCCGAACTCCAAGCACAATTCTCGATTTACATCATCATAGATGGCGTTGACAATTGTATGGAGACCGAGTCCACCGAGTTCCCCCGTAAGAAGGTGCTGAGGTTCCTAGAGGACCTAGTTCGGTCGAGGCATTTTAAACTAAATATTTGCATCACGAGCTCCCTAAATGAAGGCACGGAGAAGAGTCTCAGACCATTGGCGGCAGGAGCATCATCCCAGCATGTGATCCTCCACAATCAAGACGGGCAAAAGAAGGACATCAAAACCTACATAGCCGCTTCTGTTCTGAGCCATATGCAGACTTTGCCGGATAAAGACAAGGACTACGCTATCAAGAAGCTCTCGGAACGAGCTGGTGGGATGTGAGGCATTTTTGATTTGCTGCTGCGTGTTTGTCGCTCAATCTTGCACAGGTTTGGCTGGATTGCTCACCGACTCAATGCCCTGCTTGAAAATATCCCCTCACAAGTTTCCTACATCCTGGAGGAAGTCGGCACGCCTCGAGACGAGGAGTTCGCACGGGCATTACATGACATCCCTGTAGTGAAATACCAATACGCCTTTCGCCTGTTCCAATGCTTGGTTGCCACTATTCGTCCCCTCCGTCTCAAAGAACTTGCAGACATCTCCGCAGAGTTAGACTCAAATGCAGGCCCGCATGAAGATGCTGTGCTCTCCGCATGTCCAGCTTTAATTGTCCGCGACAAAGCCGATTTCACAATTGTTCAGTTCTCCCACAAGTCTGTAAAGGAATTCCTGACCTCTAACCGCCTACGGACTTCAAGCATCGAGAACAGCTCCTGCTACCACTTCTCCCGGAAAGCTGCCGATGCGACTCTTGCATGGGTTTGCATCAATGTGCTCCTCCGGTTCGACGAAACGACGGACAAAACACAACTTATGGAGAGCTCTCCCTTCGCCCTTTACGCAGCCCAGTACTGGGTCCAACACACGCAGCAGGGCAATGCGGCGACCGAAAATCAAGGAGTCATGGAAAGACTATTCGACCCGAGCAAGTCGCATTTGGAAGCATGGATTTGGATGTATGACGTTGACAAGGGTCAAAGCCGAACCATGGAGAACCTTGCGGAACGTCCCTCACAACGTAGTGGAACTCCTCTGTACTATGCGGCGTTATGCGGTTTCACTGCGTTGGTGAAACACTTAGCCACTCTGCGCCCAGAGGACCTACATGACAGCCACGGTTATTACGGCACCCCGTTGCACGCCGCATCGTACATGGGTCACTACGATGCAGCGCTGGCGTTACTTGACAGCGATCCCATGATGGTGAACAAGAAAGTTGATAATAAAACAGCATTGCACGCAGCATACTATGGCGGACAGCTGAAGATTATAAAACTGTTACTGGATAAGGGCGCGGAAGTGGACAATACTTTGTTGAACAATCCATATCGGAGAAACGACGGGTTACGTATTGCACTATCCCTTCCCGGTGCTGACTCGCACAGTTCGATCCTGGGTTCAAGTTCAAGTTTGGACACGATTGAACGTTCTCCATATTGGGGAGATGGTTTAAATAATTCATCATCCTGGAGTTCAAGTTCAAGTTTGGACACGATTAGGCCTCCCCATGAAAATCCGCAGCTCCATCCTTATACATCTTCTATTACTCTACAGAGTAACGGAGGCCGACGCAACATGTCATTCATGACCTCCCCCAGTGATACCTCACTCATTGAGGAAATCGCTTCCCAATTTCACAGACGCTCATTCTCCTCTTTACTCTTCCGTTACGGTTTCACCCCTCTTTCTCGACCTTTGGACAACGACGATCAGCACTAGCTGCGAAACTACAGTATACAAATCGTATTCAGATCTGAGCCCTGTTTTTTAGTTACTAACTATTTTCCCTTACAACATTTACAACATTTTCCTATACATTCGTCGCAGCATTATTGTCTTTTTCACGCGAGTTGGCGGAGCGCATTCATTAGTAATAAAAATCAGTAATTCAACAAAAATGCTGTATCTCGCTGAATACTCACTCAAAAGTCTCCGGTCCAAAACCATCTGTGAGACCAAGTTTGCCGGTATACAACTGTAGCATACCGAGTGCCTACAAAAGTGGTGTGCGCACGACATAGCACACCCCAAGTTGATGTCACGTGCCATGTGACCACCTGTGTGAAATTCCAGCTATCTAAAAACCACTCTTTTCGGCTTCGGTCATTTGTTGTAATGTACCGACGATTTCGGTCTCATAAAGTTCACTAGACCGATGTTATTTGAGTGAGTATTCAGCAAGATACAACGTGTTTTTTAACCACTACTTTTTTTAGTAATCAATGGGCTCCGCCAACTCGCGTGAAAAACACAGTAATGCGCACACTCATTCATTCCGGGCATCATTCTCACCGACCTCCAGTGTTTAGTAGGGACTCGGTATGTATTTAAGCTACCTCCTCGCTCGTCGAGGAAGGCAATTAAGTTAGTGTTCTCTCCTTTACTTTTCCTCTTGCGTACTTTCTGTCTCTTTTCCCCACTCCGCACTCATGTCTGTGAACCGCCATGCTTCCATCGCACGATTCTGTTGACACCACTCTGTCTCTCTCTCCTTGTTGCCCCTCTCTCACGAAAAGTGTCACCTGATTGAGCTCTGCCACTGGTCCTTGGGTGATGGTGCACCCGCTGGCTGTCTTACAGACCAATCGGCGACGGCGTCAGTAGTTAAGGGATGTAGGAAGTTGAGGGTGGGTTTATATAAAGGAATGGCGTAAATCAAAGGCCAGCAGGCGGGTTCACACCCACTACAGAGATCAGTCGTTTTAAAGAGGGTTTTTCCTGGGGACTTGATCAGCAGCAGCAGTTAGAACACCCGGTAATTCCGCCCTACTGTAAATAGCCGGCCGAAGATCACGCACCGCCCGCCCGCCGCAAAGGAGTCTCCGAAGTCCTACGTGACTGTAACGTACCTCTTCAAGTCAAGTGCATTCCGTCATCAAGTTAATTTCGTTAATTTCGTACGGGTGAGACCTGTATAATACAGCAACATACAGATATACAGCGGAGGTAGCACAATGGAAAATGTTTGAACGACGTAGCCAAAAGTTACACGAATCCCGGGATTCCCGGTTGCTCATCATGATGCCGACGCCGAAACATGTCGAACACCCGCCGAAAATCGCTACCTGCCCACCAGGCAACCCACCTACCACGCGACAGCCGTGCCACAATGCTCTTATGTCTGTTCTTTTCGGCTGCATCAAGCGGAGTCCATCCATGTTCTCCCATTATTCCCGTCTCGGCATCATATCTGAGCAGTAAATCCACCATTTGGAGTTTTCCGGCCATCGCCGCGATATGCAGCGGTGTGTTCTTCTTGTTGGATTGCACGTTTACGTCCGGATTTTCATATTTTTCGTCCTTCGGCTTGAAGTTGAGGAGGTACTTCGCGACCTCGAGTCGTCCACGTAACGCTGCCTGATGCAGCGGCGTCCAGCCATTCTTGTTTTTGGCGCTTACGTCAGCTTTGTTCTCGAGTAGCAGTTTTACAACGTCCGTCCGTCCGTCGAGTGATGCGCAATGTAACAAAGTATTGTCCAAAGTGCCCTTCGCGTCCACATGCGCGCCCCTTTTCAGTAGCAGCTCTATGATCTCCAGCTGTTTGTGTTTGCCATAGTATGCTGCGTGTAATGGTGCTTGATTATCACCTATTTTGTACACCATCATGGGATCACTGTCAAGTAATGCCAGCACTACGCCGTAGTGGCCCATGTACGATGCGGCGTGCAACGGGGTGCCATAGTAACCGTGGCTGTCATGTGAGTCCTCTGGGCGCAGACTGGCTAAGTGTTTCACCAACTCAGTGAAACCGCATAACGCCGCATAGTACAGAGGAGTTGCACTACGTTGTGAGGGGCGTTCCGCAAGGCTCCCCATAGTTCGGCTTTGACCCTTGTCAACGTCATGCATCCAAATCCATGCATCGAAATGCGACTTGCTCGGATCGAAGAGTCTTTCCATGACCCCTTGATTTTCGATTGCCGCATTGCCCTGCCGCGTGTGTTGGACCCAGTTCTGGGCTGCGTAAAGGGCCAGCGGAGAGTTCTCCATAAGTTGTGTTTTGTCCGCCGTATCGTCGATCCGGAGGAGTACATTGATGCAAACCCGTGCAAGAGTTGCATTGGCAGCTTCCGAGGAGAAGTGGTAACGGGAGGTATACTTCTCGGGGCTTGAAGTCTGTAGGCGACTAGAGCTAGAGGTCAGGAATCCCTTTAAAGACTCGTGGGAGAACTGAACAATTGTAGGATGGTCTTTGTCGCGGGCGATTAAAGCTGGACATGCGGAGAGCACAGCATCTTCATGCGGGCCTGCATTTGGGTCTAACTCTGCGGAGATTTCCGCAAGTTCTTTGAGACTGAGGAGGCGAGTAGCGGCAACCAAGCATTGGAACAGGCGAGAGGTGTATTGGTATTTCTCTCCAGGAATATCACGCAATGCCTGTGTGAACTTCTCGTGAATCTCGCCTTGAGGGGTGCCCACTTTCTCCAGGATGTCGGAAACCCGTGAGGGGATATTTTCACGCAGGGCATTGAGTTGGTGAGTGATCCAACCAAGCCTGTGAAAATTTGAGCGACAAACACGCAGCAGCAAATCAAAAGCGCCTCACATCCCACCAGCTCGATCCGAAAGCCTCTTAATAACGTCGTCCTTGTCCTTTTCCGGCAACGTCGGCATACGGCTCTGAACAAAAGCGGCTATGTAGTTTCTGATTTCCTCCTTTTGTCCTTTTTCCTCGTGGAGGGTCACCTGGCGGGATGATGCTCCTGCTGCCAATGGTTTGAGACTCTTCTCCATGTCTCCCTTTAGAGAGCTCGTGATGCAAATCTTTAGTTTAGAATGTCTCGACCGGACTAGGTCCTCCAAGAACTTCAGCACCTTCTTACGGGGGAACTCGGTGGACTCGGCCTCGATACAATTGTCAACGCCATCTATGACGATGTAAATCGAAAATTGTGCTTGGAGTTCGGTAAGAAAGCGATTTAGGAGTTGCGTGAGCTCAGCCTCAGTGGGCGGATCCAAACCATTGCGGCATTTCGTGTATAACGTGGGCATGGACTCCGGGTAACGTTTAGAGTTTTCACAAAGCTGGGTGACAAGCGAAGCTAGCAATCCCCGGAAATTGCGCTTGTCAGGTTTGTCACAGTCGAAAAAATAGCATGCGATAATTTCCAAGTCGTTTCGGGTGCGGTTGACCTCCTCGATGATAGAAGAGCTATCCACAATATGAGTTTTCAACGCACGGAGCGCTCAGGAAACTGCATACCAAAGCATAGTCTTTCCCGACCCGGCTGCGAGAAGGAGGAGGAGATCAATAATTGTGAAGGCACTGCGAGCGAAAGAAACATACGATCGCCACAAATCAACAATGAAGCCCCTTTCTCCATCTTTTTCCACCATTGGAACGTCTTGCTTTGGATAAGCCACTTCCCAGTTCCAGGATGCGCATCCACATTATCGATGAGACGGTTCGGAGGATGAGCCACTGTTTTAGCTTGTCGGACGGCAAGTCCAGCAGCGAAACCTTGCTTCCGTTCTTGCTTCCAGCTCTATTTTCATCTTCGGGGGAGCGGATCCTTGGATTTCTCTTTCGCTTCTTTTAGCACACAGATGGGGGGAATGGTCAATACGTGGCATGCCGCACCGACTTGAGGGCCTGATACGCTATCATCGGCCTTATGATCGACCTCCGAATCGTGTCCGAAAGTCGTTGGTATCGCGGATGACCTTCCTCCGGTCCGCGCGCCGTTGGCCGAGGCGCTTCGTTCTGAGCGGTGCATGTATGGTCATGATTCTTTGTCTTTCGTGCCAGAACCTTCAGCACCTTTTCTGTGCTACGGTCAGCTGGGCAAGGTCGTATCAACAAATTAACTTACTCGTTGGCTTCTGCTCATCGCCTTGATGTAATTGACCATATTGGAGAGCGCTACAGCCATAAGTCTCAGGAGTAGTAGCTTTTTCGCGGCTATGTTGGAGAACTCGGTATATTCGTGGGCGCGTTGAAGGTGGAATTGATGACTGTCGAAGAAATCTACAAGGGACTCGTAGCTCTCTTCGACTTTGAAAGCAGTCTAGGAATAATAATGGTCATTACAGGAACGCGCGGTTGAAGTTTTTGGAAGAGACTGACCTCAATGAGAACAACGATAGCGTTACTGATCGCTTTCTCTGGCGAGTGATGCTGATGGGAAAGAGACGTTAGAATATAGTAACACGGAAGGAGTGAGTCGTGAGTTGGCTCACAGCATGGATAATTTCACTTTTCCAGAGCTCTGAAACCGTAAAAAGGAGATCAGCATAGATTCCAACCACGTCTTCAGCCCATGATTGCCGGCGCGAAAGCCATTGAACTTTTCACTGTTTCATCAAGCACCTCCATGACGGCTTCAGGGGACTCGAACTTGGTGTGCCTGTGATCTTGTCCCATCAGTTTCTCAAAGTCATTTAAGGCGCGGCCGAATGTTTTGTTGAAATGTGAGGTAAAAGTGTCTGTCGTCACGGCCACGATTTGGTTCGGAGTCGTTTCGACCAATTCTATGTCCATTGTAACTTGTAACGGGGGTGGGAAGGGTAGAGGCCCGGAGGTGCTCTGTCCTCGTGTGGACCCCGTAATAATATATGCATCGACTCAATCCACTTGCCAAAAGCAATCCATGCCCGAAATAGGCCGATCGCGTTCAATAGGGCAGGTCCGGGCCGGCTTGAAGGAAAGCCAGCCTATTAATATTAAACAATATCTTCACATTCCGTACAGTCTCAAAAACTCCCCCAGTTTGCGGTCGACTAGACTGGCGTAGAATATTGTCAAACTTTAAGTGACGGTGGGCGGCACGATCGATACTACAGCAGCGGCGCAGATGCCTTCACTTGATGTGTGCCTGCTCTCTCTCACTTTATCTTTATCGGGTTTATTTCATTCGATCAGTGAGCGTGAGCTCTCTGATTCGGAGCCATCGTGGTGGTGCAGACGCCGTGCGATTACCTCGAGCAGTCTAGCGTCCACGAGGTTTCGCAGTGTTGGCACACGGGTCAAAGTATACATGAACCTCATAACAAAGATACAGTATATTGAACTCGTCCCTATCATACAACAATCTCCGCACATCCGTAGTCTCGGGTCATTTCAAAGCGTCACGGTAGGGTAATTAACCCACGTCATAGTAATTCTGCACGAGGTTTACACGCACATGCCTGCCTCTTGCTTATTGTAGTACGATAACGACGCGTGCTGGCGCAAAAATCTCTACCTGTTAAAATTTCTGTCCTCTACTCAGCTTGGTCTTTGATGTTCGTCGTAGGGGTCAGTGAAGAACTTGCTAAAAACTGGTACAATTTGGCAGCCACCTCGTCATGGTGTTCACGGTCGTTACCCTTTGCCCATTTAATGAAGGAAAAGATTTCTTCGGAAAAGATTTCCTGGCTGACCGCGCCCGAATTCCCGGCGTTCATAAGAATCGCGAGTGTCTCCACGAAACAAGAAGCGTGTTCGGGCTTGACGAAGCTGCCATCCTTTATGCAGGGAAAGGTGTTAAAAACAAAGGACTCGAGGATAAAATGATCCCATGTCGAAAGGTGGTTGGGTGACTGTGGGTTGAAAATTGGGTCTTGCTGCCCTTTCCCCACGAACACTCTCAGCCAACTCTGCTCCGATGTTATTAGGCTTAGACTTGCGGAGAATGTTCCTTGAAAGATGTGCGCATATGCAGTGAGAAAAAATGCGGATGGCAGGGTCGCTGTGGTCCCAAAGTTTTTGCACAGTCTTGAGGGTCTTAAAGTTGGACCACACGTATCGAAGAACCACCTCGAGATCTTTATCGGGGAGGGATGAGGGCTTGACAATCTTGTAGAAGGCGTTTAGACATATCTGGAGGCGCCGAATGCGCTCCGGTTCCTTGAGTTTATCTTTGTAATCAAGACAGTCTTGAAAGAGATTAGAGAGATGGTCGCGAATGGTTTTCTTTCTCTTTCTGGAGTCGGCTTCGGGAGATGAGAGCCGTGCGACTATCCGGGGTGGGATTCTGTCGATAAACACTTGAAGCTTGCCCTTATCGCCCATTATCGGTCGCTGGAGCAACCAGGTGAGCATAATGAGGTCCATGTCGAACGGTGCTTTCTTCGCATGCCAGAAAATGTTTCCACGTAACCCATCCTTGAGGTTTTCCCTATTCACCTTGATAGTATTCTTTATGAATTCGGACCAATCGGAAAGTCTGTCTGGTCCGGCTTCCTCATCTGAGCCCGAATGGTCGCGGAACAGATCCACAACCAAACTACAGCCAGACAACGCGACCGAGAAGACGCCGTAGTACAGGTACCGCCACACGTCCGACATTGGGGTGAAATATGGGCAAACATCGTCGAAGATGGGGAAGAAAGTCAGTGCCAAGTACAACAATCCAATGGGCACGACAGCAACGGTGAGGACAATGGCGATGGTGTTCGAGACAGTGAAGAGGAATATGATGAGACCGGTTAAGAATAGGAACACGGAGATGTGGAGTGGTAACGGTACCAGCCCAATTGCGTGCGACAATTTGTATTTCTGGCTGCCAATGAACAAATACGACCGGGCGTGTTGGTCTCTTTCAACTCCGCCAACGTTTGAGTATATCGACGGATCCATTGCTGCACCAGCATTATATAGAATGCAGATAAGATGGCGATCACGAGGCTTAGGAACCATAACGCGTTGACATATAGAATGGCGAGAGTAGGAGAGAATGGCGCGGTCTCCTGGGGTCGGGGATACGTGTTATTCTGGAAACCAGTGAGTTGCTGTGATATCTGGGTGAGGAGACTCGTTGTCGTAACGCCGGAGTCAGGGGATAACTTCTTGTAGCTTTCGACAGTGAACAAGGCGACGACTGCAGAGAACAGACCAGTCTTTGGAGAGTCAGCCCGAAGGAAGATACAATTAGTAAAGTATAACCCACAAACACCAGGGCACCATCCGCATCCCGCTTCTGGGCCTCGATAACTTCGTCATTCTCTTTTCCATTACTAGTATAATCTTCTGCTTCTTTCTCATATATGTACCACATATCTACGGCTGCCTTCGAGTCGCGAGCCGAGACTGAACAAAGTCGTTAGATGACTACGGTTCAATTGTGTTCTGCGTTCCAAAATACCTTCATCGTCCAGTGTTATTTTTGCTTGAATAACTCGCTGAGAGGAGTAGACAGATCATATTGTTCACTCTGCGATGACGATGACGACGACATCGTATGTGCCGAGGAAAGTAGGAGGTCGAGGTACTTGGGTGTGTGCGCAGGCTGTCAGTCTTATCAGAGCCGCGTACGCGCGACATTTGCATTATACCAAAATAAGGACCGCTGGTGCAACGCGCAAGGGGCGCAACTGATGAATCGATGAACGTTGAACGTTGTGCTTCCATACAAACTTAGCTTAAAAAAGACAAAGCCAGAAGAGGCAAGTCGGAGTGACCTTGCCCCTGACGCGATCAAGCGAGCTTCAAACCCAGAAAAGACCGAAGCTTCTGATAAGATGAACCGTCAGCGGTGTATTTGTATATTCCCCAGCCTACAGACAGTACTGCCAATACATTCAGTAGATCCTACCGTAGTCTCGGGGAAACGAGCCCATTGATGTAACGGGTTACCTGCTGTGCTTCAAGGCACATCCATTCAACGCCACAGTCGACTCTCATATAAGGCATTACCCTCCAATACGGCATACTTTTTTGACTCCCAACTTCGTTCGCGGGAAATTGAGGGCATAGGGCATACCTTCCTCAAAGGGTATAGCACATAGCTCTCCAGACTAAAACGGCATAGCTTGTATACAGTGTAGACTCCAAAATTCTGAATTAATTTTTTTTCACTTGACCTTGCGATGGCTCTAAAGCCTCCGGAAGTTCTCAAAAAGGGATTGGAAACTCGGCACGCGCGCTCCCAGGCATACTGCGACTCGCACAGCACACAACAAGCACTCACGCGACTGTGTCTTGTGGTGGCACTGCTGCATGCGGATGTGGACAAGGCGCTACAGTTGATGGAGGCGAGCAAGGAGAGCCCTCGGAGGCTCGGAGCAAGGTCAAAGCCAATCAAAACTCGGACGAGTCCGAGTCGGACCGTCTGCATGCCCAACTTGTTGACACGAGCAGTGTCTACAACACAAGATGTAGTAATTTGTGTTGAATACGAACGAGCAGCGCAGGGCGCGAGGCCAACGCGTCACTGAAGTGGCGTGGGAATAAGCCGGGAGCAACCGAGGACTCAACTTGAGCCTCGAGAAGAAGACGGGTGGAGGACGAGTGGACGCTGGCGCACACGAGGACGAGAAATGAAGACACGACACTTTATTCAGGTGCACACTACACCTTTAAGTAACAAGAATGCTCTTGAAGCATGTGAAAAGGAAAATTACATGTGGGACAACAAAAATGAAGTGGAACATCATTTAGACATGTGGGGAGTGAAATAAACGACGATCGACGTGATCGTGCAGCGTTGAGAAGAGGAAAATGGCGCCCCCACAGGGACTGCCGGGGGCGCGAGGTCGGCGAGCGTGCGACGTGCACGCGAGCGACAAAAGCGTCGGGCAACGCGGGTATGAGTGGTTGGCTGTTGCATGCCGGACTGAGACGCTTGATGAGATAAATCAAAGTGAGTCAAGATAAAGTGCCGGCGTTCGAAAGTGAAAATTCTCCCTCCCCCGCAATCTCATAGGTGCGATCGAAGCATCAGCTGATCCAGCCCCTCACCAGGAGCCCCTGCACCGTCTGAACCCGATTCCAACAGTAATGGAATGTCATTGTTCTGGGTTGTCAGATCTGTACCGTGCCCAAAAGTAGCGAGCGACATCCACTTGTTCCATTTGTAATATTTAATGTGGCCAAAATGTCTGGCATTGAGCAGGACCGCGGCCAGCGATTATATTTCAAATTTCTCTGACAGGGCATATCGTACTCCCTAATAAGTCATACCTCTGGCTGACTCCGGAGGTATGCCTTATATGAGAGTCGACTGTAATTAACTGCGAACACAACAAATTTGACAGATGATCAAATCATGAGAAGACTTCGTCCTGATCCAATCTTGCGATCATATGCACCAAGGCCCTGGTAAGTGGTAAGACCAGCTCGGAGGAAGCCGTACGCCTGTGATATTGTATCCCTCGTCCTCAGCGTGTGACCCACAGAAAATGGAGTACAGTAAATTAGTGGCGCCGACACGGTGAGCTGCAGGCAATCGCGAGTTCACGTATGTCACAAGCGGAGCTTAAAATCACCTTACGCTTGTCACCCCTGGAAGTGTGATTTCTCTTTCCAACCCGATCGCATACACCTCATGGCCGGAATATTGCTAAAAAGGGTGCTGCCTCGCGCGACGATGGGATTTCGTCGAAGAGTGTGCCCTTCAACTCAAGTTTGGTGCCGTGAACTGCAGCCTCTGATGTCAGCGGGATCAACACTTTCGCTAAGTGTATCCAGCTCATTGGTGTCAGAAGCGTTACCACCAGCCATCCCCGAATGCAGTCAAGTCTGGAGGAGAAGAAGACCTTTTCTCTTTTGGTAATTACACAATCTAGTACTGTAGCGTTTTTTTACAAATGCGGTTGACGTTGACGAGCAAATGCCCGAACGAACGCTTTTTGTAATTCGTCTTGAAGAATGCGTGGTTCTAGTCGATGCGGTCAAAAACGCATGAAACGCTGTGCCGGCGAAATGTCGACCAGACGACTCTAACAAAAAAATCAACACCAATTGGCCCACATAAAGGTAGACGTACCTTATCTGTAAGCACGATGCGAACAATGCCCTTAGAATACCAGAACAGCTGGTTTACATCCGAGTCATCGTAACCAATGGCGTGATCGTGATCACGATCTTGTCGCACGAACTTGCCATCAACGGACTCATAGTCCTGATCACAAATAAAGCGATAAAGTGGCATGATAACCGCGCGGAGGTAGAGTCCTTCTGGGATGGGATCGATGCGGTCTGGCAATCGGGAGAGCGGCAGTAGTCATCAGCGCATTTGAAAATAAAGCAGAGGCATCGGGCATGAATCGGACTTGCGCTGCTTCTCCTTATCAAAGGAGATAAAGGGCTATCTGACGCCAACGTTCGGGTACTAGTCGAGGTTTCTCAGATTGGTTGTGGCCACTTATCTTTGCCGTGTCGGCGTTGTGCTTCTGCTACTGTATTGCGGTTAGTCAGTCCGAGGGAAGATACAATTAGTAAATTATAACCCACAAACACCAGGACACCATCCGCGTCCTCCTTTTGGGCGTTGGTAACATTAGACTCTCTTGCTTCTTTCTCATACATGGACCACATATCTGTGGCCTCCTTCGAGTTGCGAGCCAAGACTGAACAAAGTCGATAATTATTCCGGCCATGAGGTGTATGCGATCGGGTCGGAAAGAGAAATCACACTTCCAGGGGTGACAAGCGTAAGGTGATTTTAAGCTCCGCTTGTGACATACGTGAACACGCGATTGCCTGCAGCTCACCGTGTCGGCGCCACTAACTTACTGTAAGTTACTCCATTTTCTGTGGGTCACGCTGAGGACGAGGAATACAACATCACAGGCGTACGGCTTCCTCCGACAACTACAGTCGGACTGTAGTTGTGCTTATGTGTCCCAAAATACCTTCATCGTGGCGTGTAGATTTTTGCTTGAATAACTCGCTGAGAGGAGTAGACAGTTCAGATAGTTCACTCTGCGATGACGGCGACGGCGACATTGTAAGCGCCGAGGAAAGCAGGGGAGGTCGAGGTACTTTGGTGTGTGCGCTGGCTGTCAGTCTTATCAGAGCCGTACGCGCGACATTTGCATTCTACCAAAATAAGGACCGCTGGTGCAACGCGCAAGTGGTGAACCGGTGAACGTTCCATGCAAACTTAGCTTCAAAAAGGCAAAGTCGAGAAGAGGCCAATCGAGAAGAGTGAGTGCCTTGCCCCTGACGTGATCAAGCGAGCTTCAAACCCAGAAAACTTCTGATACAGTAATTTGTAACGTCGGTGGGAAGGGTCGAGACGAGGGGCTCGGAGGGGCTCAATCCTCGTGTGAACCCCGTAATAATATACGCATCGACCCACTCCAGCAATCCATGCCCGAAATAGGGAAGAGTTGCCTAGACGGAGAGTCCGATTGCGTTCAATTCAAAATGGGTAAAGGGGCAACCGGGCTGGCGTAAATAGGATTGTGCTCCGATCTTATTGTTCCAGTCTCGTTCCGAACCATCAAAATCATTCCGCTCGACGGGACTGGCGTAGAGATTTGTCAAACTTCAAGTGACAGCGGGCGACGCGATGGCAGCAGCGCAGATTGTACCTTCCTTCAAGTTGACATATGCGTACTATCACCAGTTAGGAGTTTTAAAATTTGTGAATAGAAGAACATCGGTGACACATTTTGCTAATCAGACTTTTGGAGCTGGTGTCATAGCTTCTGAAAAAGATACCAACGTGCTAACTTAGAACAGGGTGGATGTGTTATTGTGTCGGAATGAAGCCGGTCGAAAGTTGGGAGTTTCAAAATTTTTGTCACGCACAGATACTGTAAAGGCACTAAATCCTTTTGTAAGTTATCTTCTGTCCCATTGCTCGGGATGCTCCAGAATTTTATACAAGGCTTCTCATACCTGTTGTGAAGATGCATGCGAGTTTTGGTAACATTTCACTAAATGGTACTTAAATCCTAAGCCGCTTAAATTCATTTTTTTCATTTCACCCCGGTAATGTGCCTGTATCGCAACACATCCATAGCTTGATTCCCTTCATTTCTCCTAGGCAGTCGATTATAGTGGTGTATAGGCTGTATAGCTATCAATCTCACTAAATGTCAGAGCCTTTATGCCTGCAATCTCGGATAGCACCGTCTTGTTCCAGCCTTTTGATCTCACCACTGGCATCCCGTCCTCCACGCCCGATAAACTCATCGTACTTCGTGACAACTGCAAACACCAGCGTCTTGAATGCCTTTCGAGATAACTGTCTCGCATTCTCAAATTCAATTTTCACTCTTTTTTAAAAGTCTAGGGCTGGGCTTTTCCCTGGCTTCCCCACTCGTCTCTGTCTTGTGTCGCATGCATGCTTCTGTCTCTGTTACTCTGTATCATGTATGTTTCATGTATAGATACAGTATACAGTATTACGGTCCCTGTGTAAGACGTAGTATGGGTCCAGAACTGTGAGACCAGGAAGGGACGAGACGCCGCCCCGATGGAACTGCTCGAGAAGGAGAGCACATAGATGCTTGACACTGAAGAACTTGAACATCCCGAGCGCGACGGGCACCTGCACGATCGGCGTCAACAACATGGGCAACATGCTCATGCCCGACTCGTCGTACACCTTGTGTTGCTCGATTGTGACACGTTGCACTGCAAGCTTGTCAGCGGTGGCTTTGTATGCCCGCACTTGGTCTAGCTCCTCCTTGAGCTCTATCAGGCACGGTTGATACGGTCACTGTGGTGCGACTCGTGTGAGCGTGGCAGAGTTACAGAGCTGCTTGATGGAGAACGCGAGCAGTAGCAGGCGCAAGAAAAGCATGTCTGCAATGGAGGTGTGGAACCAAAGCAAACCCGTCGAGGCATCGATGAGCTCGAGCATTCACAAGTACAAGCCGGCAGGGGACCAAAGCTTATTCGAGTACCGTCCGACGTGTAGAGAGTAATACACGAGCGAGAGCATCACAGAACTGTGCAACGGTGTCTGTTGAAATGCCAAAGAGGGTCGCGAGCTGAGGTAAGCCCGCATGCGATTGTTCTACGAGCCATTCGAGGAGGGAGAGGATTGTTGGTGCCTCGGTGCCCAGGCTGTCGGGAGGTGAGGATGAGGATGGAGTTGAGGAGGCGAGAACAAGTAGTGCGTCGCCCATTTCTATGGACAACTCGTCGGGCTTGATAATTCTAATAGGCACCTGCCTAAGCGCCACCAGTGAAAATGTTGCGTGATGATGCTACCAAATGGGGTGTCGTCAACAATTCCAATTCTTCATGCACGTTAAAATGGCTATGAGGGAATTCAGCACAACAGGTCAAGTGAAGTGCTCTAGTTAAAGGGGAAAAAAGGAAAGTAACTCACGTCTCGACGCGTCCCTCAGCGCAACATGACCGGATGACCCCTCACCATTCTCACCCCAAGTGATGATCCACCGGCCGAGCACATTCCCCACACCATCCAACCTCTCCACGAGCGTCTCTGAGTCTTCGGAACCAGGGATAGCGTCCTTCGACAGCAACTGCACAGATCGCGCAAGCATGCAAACACCCGTATCATATCACACCAAGACGCCGGATTGTATATGCGCATCGTGATTGGCGATAGAGTTAGCGTTAGCGTCGTCATTTCGATCCGGCTGGCACATTCTCGTTATGCGAGACTGCGAGTGTGAGTGCGCCATCGTCTGGCCTGCCCATGTCCCTATTCCTGTTTCTGTTCCTGTAGTTGTTTATTTGCTTCGGATGTCGAGTTTGAAGGAGATGAGAGTGGAGAAGATGCGGCGTCGGCAGCCAGTGTATCTAGTTTTTGTATAGTCAGGCAATCTCAAGGGTGCTGGTGATGGGGATTGAATAGATGATGTGTTAGTATACAAAGGAAAGACTAAAACGAGATAAAATGAGGGCGTACGGCTGCCGCATGATGGTGGCTTTGTGTCAGTAAGCATTGTCCGAGAGCGCGAGACGAGAGGTGTAAGAGGAAGGAAAAATGAAAGGAGAGGGCAGGAATGAATGTGATTGGAACACATATGTCGTTTACATCTTGTGTCGCAGCCTGGAGGACGTTTTGTTGTCGAACCAAGGCAATGAGGAGGATGCGAGATAAGAAGAAGAGAAAAAAAATCAACGAGAGCACGTGAGGACGGGCACTCCAACAGTACTAGTGAAAGTCTGTTCCATTTCCATCTGAGTCTAAGACGATCCTTACTGTAATACTGTATGAACAATAAGTAGCTGTTCGAATCGGGTGCTTCAGGGGCTCCTGATGAGGATGTGCTTCTATCGCACCTCTGAGATTGAGGGGGAGAGAATATTCATTTTCAATTTTCAAATGCCACGGCCACATTAACTTTTGACTCACTTGTTATCTGATCTGCGTCTCACTCGGGCAGGCAACAGCCAGTCATATAGTCATACCCAGTGCCGTCCGATGCTTTTATTGATCGCATGCTCGCCGACCTCGCACCCCGGCAGTCCCTATGGGGGTGCCATTTTTCTCTTCGTTGCACTGCACGATCACGGTCCCTTATTTTACTGCTCACATGCTCTGTCTTCATCTTCATTGTCTCAGATGCATTTTCTGTTCTCCTGCGTGTCTGCGTGCCTGCGTGCCCTTATCGTCCTTCCCTTTGCATCTTCGAGACTCTGTTGAGTGTCCTCGGTCTCTGCCGGTTCCTTCCCAGCCACTTCAGCCACTTTTTTTTTTTTGAATCCATTACAATAACGTGCATCTCGGGGTACATAACCCCACGTAGCACCGTCTGTACAATTTACGCTACTTCAGACAAACAAACAAACTTTTGAGTAAATTTACTAAGTGCGGAATTACTCCCATGGCCAGGGCCATCGTTGCGTAGCGCGAGAAAAGGGTGGTTTTGAGCGTGATGAACGATCCACGCGAGACGAGAGAGGGGTGCGAGTACACGTGTCATGCGGTGAGGGGTCGGCAGCTTGACGGGTGATTGTGCATACTAGTGAGCGCCCTTGTGGTCACCCCGTTTGTCATCCAGTCCTTGACTGTTGGTAATGCAAGCGCGTCGGACTTGTGCTCGCATCTTGCGGTACAGGGAGAGTTGTGTGTGTGTGTAGTGGTGGGAGAGATACTTCAGCCACTTGTTGTGTTGGTCTCGCTCTCTCCGAGTCTCTCGTTGTGCAGTGCGCACTTGTAATCGTATTCACTAGCTGCCTTAAACAAGTATTCGGGATCAACCGCTACTTCCCAAACTACAAAATTACATCAAAATATACCCCAAAAAGTTACCTGGAAAAGGTTCGTAAAGGCCTCCGAGACCCCCTCAACCCTGTGTCTCGGAATGTTCCGGCTCATACCTCTTGCGTAATCCCGGAGGAGGAGGAAATCGCCGCAAGTCCCTTGGCAAGTCCCGCAACCTGTCGAACCCCCGCCGCAAGTCACTATCCGCCCACCAACCACCGGACAGTCGTTCCACAATCTTCTCATGTCTGTTCTTGCCAGCCGCCACAAGCGGAGTCCATCCATTTTCTCCCTTTATTCCCGTATTTGCATCATTCCTGAGGAGTAAGTCCACCATTTGGAATTTTCCGGCGATCGCCGCAACATGCAGGGGTGTGTTCTTGTTGTAGGATTGAACGTTTACGTCCAATTTTTCATTTTCTTCCTTCGGCTTGAAGTTGAGGAGGCACTCCGCGACCTCGATTCGCCCACGTAACGCTGCCCGATGCAGCGGTGTCCAGCCATTCTTGTTTTTGGCGTTTATGTCGGCTTCGTTCTTGAGTAGTAGTTCTACGACGTCCCGTCTTCCGTCGAGTGATGCGCAGTGCAACAAAGTATTGTCCAAAATGCCCTTCGCGTCCACATCCGCGCCCTTTTCCAGTAAGTGATCTATAACCTTCAGCTGTCCGCCATAGTATGCTGCGTGTAATGGTGTTCTATAATCAACTTTCTTGTTCACCATATTGTCCACCATCTTGGAATCGCTTTCAAGTAACGCTAGCACTGTGTCGCAGTGGCCCATGTACGATGCGGCGTGCAACGGGGTACCGTAGTAACCGTGGCTGTCATGTAGGTCCTCTGGGCGCAGACTAGCTAAATGTTTCACCAATTCGGAGAAACCGCATAACGACGCATAGTACAGTGGAGTTCCACTACGTTTTGGGTGACTTTCCACGATGTTCTCCATGGTTCGGCTTTGACCCTTGTCAACGTCGTGCAGCCAAATCCATGCTTTCAAATGCGACTTGTTCGGGTCGAATAGGCTTTTCATGACTTCTTGATTTTCGGTTGCCGCATTGCCCTGCTGCGTGTGTTGGACCCAGTACTGGGCTGCGTAAAGGGCCAGCGGAGAGTTCTCCATAAGTTGTGTTTTGTCCGTCGTTTCGTCAAACCGGAGGAGTACATTGATGCAAACCCGTGCAAGAGTTGCATTGGCAGCTTCCGGTGAGAAGTGGTAACGGGAGGTGTTCTTCTCGGGGCTTGAAGTCCGTAGGCGACTAGAGGTCAGGAATTCCTTTACAGACTTGTGGGAGAACTGAACAATTGTATGATGGACTTTGTCGCGGGCGATTAAAGCTGGACATGCGGAGAGCACAGCATTCTCATGCGAGCCTGGATCTTCATGCGGGCCTGGATCTTCATGTGGGCCTGGATCTTCATGTGGGCCTGGATCTTCATGTGGGCCTGGATCTTCATGCGGGCCTGCTACTGGGTCTAACCCTGCGGAGATGTCCGCAAGTTCTTTGAGACTGAGGGGGCGAATAGCGGCAACCAAGCATTGGAACAGCTGAGAGGCGTATTGGTATTTCTCTTCAGGAATATCACGCAATGCCTGTGCGAACGCGTCGTCCTGAGGGGTGCCCACTTTCTCCAGGATGTCGGAAGTCTGTGAGGGGATATTTTCACGCAGGACATTGAGTTGGTGAGTGATCCAACCGAACCTGTGAAAATTTGAGCGACAAACACGCAGCAGCAAATCAAAGGCGCCTCACATCCCGCCAGCTCGTTCCGAGAGCTTCATAATAACGTCGTCCTTGTCTTTTTCCGGCGACGCCTGCATATGGCGCCGAATAAAAGTGGCTATGTAGTTTCCGATTTCCTCCTTTAGCCCTTTTTCCTCGTGGAGGATCACCTGGCGGGATGATGCTCCTGCTATCAATGGTTTGAGACTCTTCTCCATGTCTTCCTTTAGAGAGCTCGTGATGCAAATATTTAGTTTAGAATGCCTCGACCGGACTACGTGCTCCAAGAACTTCAGCACGTTCTTTCGGGGGAACTCGGTGGACTCGGTCTCGATACAATTATCAACGCCATCTATGACGATGTAAATCGAGAATTGTGCCTGGAGATCGGTAAGAAAGCGATTTAGGAGTTGCGTGAGGTCAGCCTCAGTGGGCGGATCTGAACCATTGCGGCATTTCGTGTATAACACGGGGATGGACTCCGGGTGGCGATTAGAACCATCACAAAGTTGTGTGACAAGCGAAGCTAGCAATCCCCGAAAATTGCGCTTGTCGGGTTTCTCCGAGTCGAAATAATAGCATACGATAATTTCCGACTTGCTTCGGTTGTGATTGAGCTCGTCGAGGATAGAAGAGCTATTCCACCACATGAACATTCAACGCACGGAGAGCTTAGGAAACTGCTTACCAAAGGGTAGTCTTTCCCGACCCGGCTGGAATAAGGAGGACGTGATCAATAATCGCGAGGGCGCAGCGGGCTAAAGAAACACACTTTCACCACAAATCAACAATGAAGCCCCTTTCTCTTTCTTTTTCCACCATCGGAATGTCTTGCTTTGGATAAACCACTGGCACTTCCCAGCTCCAGGATGCGCATCCACATGATCGTTGAGAGGGTTCGGAGGACTGAGCCACTGTCGTAGATTGTCGGGCAGCTCTTTCGCTTCTTTTAGCACACAGATGGGGGGAAGGGTCAGTACGTGCATGGAGAAGCTATAAGAACCATGCGCACCAACTCGAGGGCCCGATACGCTATCGTCGGCCTTATCATCGACCTCCAGAATCGTGCCCGAATTGTCGTTGGTATCGCGGACGACCTTCTCTCCGGTCGGCGCTGCCGCGCTTCTTGAGGCCGAACGTAAGGCGTCTTCGTTCGTGAGCGTGTGCATATGATGATGATGCATTAGGATTCTATTAATGTCTTTCTTTCGTGCCAGAACCTTCAGCACCTTTTCTGTGCTACGGTCAGCCGGGCAAGGTCATATCTACAAATTAAAATGAACTTACTCGCTGGCTTCTGCCTCATCGCCTTGATGTAATTGACCATATTGGAGAGCGCCACAGCCATAAGTCTCAGGAGTAGTACCTTTTTCGCGGCTATGTTGGAGAACTCGGTATATTCGTGGACGCGTTGAAGGTGGAATTGATGACTGTCGAAGAAATCCACAAGGGACTCGTAGCTCTCTTCGACTTTGAAAGCAGTCTAGGAATGATAATGGTCATTACAGGAACGCGCGGGTGAAGTTTTTGGAAGAGACTGACCTCAATGAGAACAACGATAGCGTTACTGATCGCTTTCTCTGGCGAGTGATGCTGATGGGAAAGAGACGTTAGAATGTAGTAACACGGAAGGAGTAAATCGTGAGCTCACAGCATGGATAATTTCACTTTTCCAGTGCTCTGAAACCGTAAAAAGGAGATCAGCATAAGATTCAACCACGTCTTCAGTCCATGATTGCCGTCGCGAAAGTCATTGAACTGTTGCACTGTTTCATCAAGCACCTCCATGACGGCTTCAGGGGACTCGAACTTGATGTGCTTGTGACCATGTCCCATCAGTTTCTCGAAGTCATTCAAGGCGCGGCCGAATGTTTTGTGGAAATGCGAGGTAAAAGTGTCTGTCGTCACGGCCACGATTTGGTTCGGAGTCGTTTCGACCAATTCTATGTCCATTGTAACTTGTAACGGCGGTGGGAAGGGTAGAGGCTCGGAGGTGCTCTGTCCTTGTGTGGACCCCGTAATAATATATGCATAGACTCAATCCACTGCCAAACGCGATCCATGCCCGAAATAGAGAAGATTTAGACGGAGAGTCCGATCGCGCTCAATTAGGGCAGGTCCGGGCCGGCGTGAAGGAACGCCTAGTATTCCGTATCAAATTGCGCTCAACTAGACTGGCGTAGAGAATTTGCATGCCATGCTCTCTCACTTTATCTTTATTCGGTTTATTCCATTCGATCAGTGAGACTGAGTCTTTGACTTAGCCATTTTGGTGGTACATACGCCAGGCGATTATCTCGAGCAGTCTAGCGACCACGAGGTTGGCAACGGGTCAAACTTGAAGTATACACCTCATGTAACCCAAAACAAAGATATTGAACTTGTCCATATCATACAACAATCTCCACGCCTCCGCTACACGTTGAAACCAGGAGTCTTCTCCTGGTGTCAGTTCAGAGTATCTTGGTCTTCTTTCCTCGAAGTTTCGACACGCCTCTTACACGCCTGCAATGCTTCGAGAACCTTACTAAATCTGATGATCTGATAGGCATCCGCGTCGATAATTACATGACATTGGGTTACGAGCTTCATTCAACGTCGTCGACGCGTCGTACGTCCTTACCAGGGAAGAGGAAACCAGGATCGTCTAAGGTCTTACGGCAGTTGGGAAGGAATGGGAAACTGGCCAGGTTCACGACCGCGAGGTCGAGGATGAACTGCTTGCTGCGATCGGGTGATAACTACAGTATCACCGGCGCACCGCCACAACACAAAATGGTTGGGTATCGCCTTTTTTAAATACTCTTTCGGGCATAGTGTCGAATCGGAGATGCGCATGCGTGCAGAGAGTCGTGGAGTAGGGAGATACGCTTCGGACCGCTCTCAGGCTCTCCGAGTCCTCATGTTTTCGGCATGCGTGAAGGATTGGGACTCGGAACGATTTATTTATTACACCAGCAAGAGGCACCGGCGCTTCTCAGAGAAGAGCGGCAACATGATTTATTTCCAGGCTTACTGTAATGTACGTCCGTCCAATGCTCCCACGCTCTTAGTAACCATTGTTGCATTGTGCGAGAAGAGGGAAAAAGTGTGGGGGTTTGGAGCTATGCCAGGTCACTCGATACGACAGTGCTCGTGCGCAACACTGTTTGGTATGCGCCACACCGCTGTAAGTCGCCCGTGTTTCGCCATTCCCTAGTCTGTTGAGTGAACGAGCGTTGCGTTCTTGCGCACGTTCGTCTTGCCTTACATGGAGTGTTTAGTGTTGAGTGAGTATGGAGAGGGGTGTGCGGGTATGAGAGGTGGGGCGGGTTAAGGAATGGGGTTGCTGTAGCGAAGGGTAGAGTACCCACGACCCACGCTCAAAGTCGGGCCCGGGGTCATGGGGTCATGGTTGGGGGTCGCCAAATTCCAAACTCTTCTCTGTCACAATCACCGTTCCATTGTACAGTAGACCCGGCCCAAGGTGAAAAGCATCTCGCGCTTACGGATGGAGCAGCTGATTGACTTCGGGAAGCGCACTAAGCGCCACACACCGAAAAGAACGCGCGTGGATCACATGATGTAGCCAAATTTCTGGTTCAGATCCATCTTTCGGCTGGGACTGAAAAAGGGTGAGAAAGTATCACGTGTTCGATGCGAAAAAAAATTCAAGCCAACTCCCACTACCGTTGCAGACACTACCGTACTCATACCACCCCAATCTTATTGGTCCTCAGATCATCTCAAGGATCATCTTTGTGAAACGTTGATTGTATTAACTTACCCTTTGTTTGGCTAGCTGTGACACATGCCGGCTTGCTGAGATCCATCATGCTCAAATTCAAATCGAATGGATGTCGAATGCACTCATTGCGAGCGGAGCGAAGCAATTACAGTACAGTAATCGGTAAAGGCTCCCCAGAACAAACAGGTAAACATGGTTTTCCGGTACGATCCAGAGAGTGCAAGCGATGCTGATGCCTGATGCCGACACCGGCTGCCTCGGTAATACCACTTCCAAGGACACCCTCCTTTACCTCGCTTCACCCTGGCCTCGTCGCTCCATGCGCACAGGAGATGCCACACCGTTCCACCAGCCGTATCATCGGACCCTTACCTCGACTCTCTACTCGCCGCAGC
The DNA here is from genome assembly GCA_022496225.1 of Russula aff. rugulosa BPL654. Lineage (NCBI taxonomy): Eukaryota > Fungi > Basidiomycota > Agaricomycetes > Russulales > Russulaceae > Russula > Russula aff. rugulosa BPL654. The sequence goes on along the minus strand of WTXE01000043.1, from coordinate 71,470 downwards.
AGCGCAGGGCACATGCCTTTGAAATGTCCAATTGAATGCGCCCGTCCACAGCACGCAATTCTCACTCTCCGTCCTAGCTACAGACTCGCTCACTGTTCATGTTCCTCAAACCGCCAACAGCAGATAGACCAGCGGAGGCATTCAGTGTGCCAGTTGCAGAGCTGAACTTGCACTGAATCAATCCGCTCATCACTGTGATTATGGGCGACGAATCGATGGCTCGATCTCGGCGGAAGGCCGGCATGTAGGACAGCTAGTAGCCAAACAAAGGAAACTTGCTGTAATTGGTTAAACTTTTAGGCCTCAAGCCTCAAGCCTCAAGCTCAAGTTTCATTCCGAATCCGAAACATCAAAATCTTCCCGGTTTGCGCTCGACTGGATTGGCGTAGAGAACTGTCAAACTTTAAGTTATCCTAGCGGCGCAGATAGCACCTTCCCTCGATACTATATGCGTAACTTATTCCCTCACAGGACTCACACTTTATCCTTATTCGGGTTTATTGTATTCTGTGTCACGGAGCTATCGTGGTGGTGCGTAGTACGCCGAGTGATAATTTCGACTCCTCGAGCAGTCTAGCGTCCACGAGGTTTCACAGTGTTTGCACATGGATCAAAGTATACACCTCATGTAGCTCAAAACAAAGATATATTGAACTCGTTCCTATCATACAACAGTTTCCACGCATCCGTAGTCCCGGGTCATTTCAAGAGCATCAAGGTAGTTAACCCACGTCATAGTAACTCTGCACGCACATATCTGCTTGTGGTTTATCGTAATACGATAATGACGGGTGCTGGCATAAAAATCCCCGCCTGTAAAAGAATTTCTGTCCTCTACTCAGCTCGGTTGGTCATAGGCTCAGTGAAGAAGCTGCTAAATAACTGGCCCAATTTGGCAGCCACCTCGTCATGGTTTTCACGGTCGTTATCCTTTGCCCATTCAATGAAGGAAAAGATCTCTTCGGAGAAGATTTCCTTGTTGAGCACGCCCGAATTCCCGGCGTTCATGAGAACCGCGAGTGTCTCCACGAAACAAGAAGCGTGTTCGGGTTTGACGAAATGACCATCCTTTAGGCAGGGAAAGACGCCAAAAACAAAGGACTCGAGAATAAAATGATCCCATATCGAAAGGTGATCGGATGACGATGGGTCGAAATTTGGGTCTTCCTGCGTCTTCCCCACGAAATCTGTCAGCCAACTCTTCTCCGAGTTATCACGCTTAGACTTGCGGAGAATATTTCTTGAAAGTTGTGCGCATATGGAGCGAGAGAAAATGCGGATGGCAGGGTCGCTGTGGTTCCAAAGTTTTCGCACAGTCTCGAGGGCTTTAAAGTTGGACCACACGTATTGAAGAACCGTCTCTGTATCTTTATCGGGGAGGAGTGAGGGCTTGACAATCTGGTAGAAGGCGTTTAGACATATCTGGAGGCGCTGGATGTGCTCCGGCTCCTCGAGTTTATCTTTGTTTTCAAGACAGTCTTGAAAGAGGTTAAAGAGATGGATGCGAATGGTTTTCTTGCCGGATTCGGCTGGGAGAGGGGAGAGCTGTACGAGTATGTGGGGTGGGATGGTGCGGATAAACTCTTGAAGCTTGCTCTTATCGCCCATTAACGGTCGCTGGAGCAACCAGGTGAGCGTAATGAGGTCCACGTTGGCCGGTGCTTTCTTCGCGTGCCGGAAAATGTTTCCACCTAAACCGTCCTTAAGGTGTTCCCTACTGACCCTCATGGTATTCTTCAAGAATTCGGACAAATCGGAAAGTCTGCCTGCCAGTGGTCCGGCTTCTTCATCTGAGCCCGAATGGTTGCGAAACCGCTCCACAACGAAATGACAGCCAGACGCTGCGGCAGAGAGAATGGAGTGGTACAGTTTCCACCACACGTACGTCATTGGGGTGAAATATGGGCAAACTTCGTCGTAGATGGGAAGGAAAGTCAGTACCGCGTACGACAATCCAATGAGCGCGAAAGCAACGGTGAGGACAATGGCGATGGCGCTCGAGATAGTGAAGAGAAATATGATGAGACCGGATAAGAACAGGAAAACGGAGATGTGGAGAGGTAATGGTATCCACCCAATTGCGTGCGACAATTTGTATTTCTGGCTGCCGATGAACAAACAGGACCGGACGCGTTGGTTGTCTGTCAACTCCGCCAACGTTTGAGTATATTGACGGATCCATTGTTGCACCAGCATTACATAGAATGCAGACACGATGGCGATCACGAGGCTTAGAAACCATAACGCGTTGACAAATAGAATGGCGAGAGTAGGAGAGAATGGCGCGGTCTCCTGGGGTCGGGGATATGTGTTATTCTGGAAACCGGTGAGTTGCTGTGATATCTGGGAGAGGAGAATCGTTGTCGCAATGCCGGGGTCAGGGGATAACTTCTTGTAGCTTTCGACAATGAACACGGCGACAACTGCGGAGAACAGACCAGTCTTTGGAGCTAGTCAGTCCGAGTCCGAGGGAAGATACGATTAGTAAATTATAACCCACAAACACCAGGACAGCATCCGCATCCCGCTTCTGGGCCTCTGTATCTTCTTTATTATACTCCTTTGCTTCTTCCTCATATATGTTCCACATATCTACGGCCTCCTTCGAGTCGCGAGCCGAGACTGAACAAAGTCGTTAGATAACTACGGTTGTGTTCTTGTGTCCCAAAATACCTTCATCGTCGGCTGTAGATTTCTGCTTGAATAACTCGCTGAGGGGGGCAGACAGATCAGATGGTTCACTTTGCAATGACTGTGACATTGTAGGTGCTGAGGAAAGTAGGGGAGGTCGAGGTACTTTGGTGTGTGTGCAAGCTGTCAGTCTTATCCGAGTCAGAGCCACCTACGCCTGACATTGCATTATACCAAAATGAGGATCGCGGGCGCACAGGTGGTGAACGTTGTGCTTCCATGCAAACTTAGCTTCAAAAGGCAAGTCGAGAAGAGGCAATTGATAAGATAAACCGTCAGCGGCATGCCTGTATCACAGTTGAAGGTGAGCCGGTGAACGCGGAAGCAAATGACGGAGCTCCCGTCAGAGCGCCCACACATACCCGTGCGCACACAGGAACGAGTTAGCAGCAATCATACAGACAGTACTGTACCGCGACAGCACCACGCATGTCAATACATTCAGTAATACAGCACATACACTTACTAGATCCTACCGTAGTCTCGGGGAACGAGCCCATTACAGTAATGTAACGGGTCACCTACTGTGCTTCAAGCACTTGCACATTCCATTCAACGCTAATTACAGGCTAACTGCACACCGCACACCGAAAAAAAGACATGCGAAATCTGAGTCTGAGTTCTAAATGTGACATTGAATCGCAAGATCGGAAAACCTTGTCCGTGCCATTTTGAATAGAAAAAACAAGTGATTGCGGCAAACTGTGGTCTCAGCACGTAGCGTGGTTGGCCTAATCCATCATGTTTCACGTTTCATTGTACTGGATGTGTAATCTGTCACATGGTCTGGATTGCCCCGGATCGAGATATCAGAATGTAATGCGCGCGCACTTCAAGTTGTAGCTGCGAACGCAACAAATTTGTCAGGTGATCAAATCATGAGAAGACGACTTCTTGCGATCATATGCACCAAGGCCCTGGTAAGACCAGCTCGGAGGAAGCCGTACGTGCTTGTGATGTTGTATTCCTCGTCCTCAGCGTGTGACCCACAGAAAATTGGGGTATAGTAAGTTAGTGGCGCCAACGCGGTGAGCTGCAGGCAATCGCGTGTTCAACGTATGTCACAAGCGGAGATTAACTCACCTCTGGAAGTGTGTGATTTCTTTTTCCAACCTGTGCCCTTCACGTTCGGGCACCAGTCGAGGTTTCTCAGATTGGTTGCGGCCACTTATCTTTGGTGTCGGCGTTGTGTTTCTGCTAAAAGTCCTCTGTTCGTTCGCAGTCGTCTTGCACCAGAGGTAGAGGGGACGGACGACGTGAAGCGATGAGGGCGATTGTGTGAACAGATTGCTGTGGCTCGTGCCAGGCGCCAACGGAGGTTCCGCTCCGGTCCGAGCGTGCCTTCGAGGGAAAATCCAAATCGCGCTCATCGCTCATGTTCAATTCAAACTCAATTCAAACTTTTTGACCTTTTTGACAGAGTCCACGGGGCAGGTCCGGGCCGGCGTGGAGTAATTCCGATCTCATCCGTAAAAAGCTTCCCCAACTGGATTGGCCGTAGAATATTGTCAAACTTTTGACGGCAGGCGACAAGATCGTTCCCAGCGGCGCAGACGCCTTCACTTGATGCATGCATGCAGCAGCATGCACTCTCACTTTATCTTCATTCGGGTTTATTGCGTTCGATCGGTGAGAGTCATCTTGGTGGTACTTACACCAAGCGATTACCTCGGGCAGTCTAGCGTCCACGAGGTTTCGTAGTGTTGGCACGCAGGCCAAAGTATACACCCCGTGTGCCATAGCTCAAAACAAAGATATATTGAACTCGCTCCTATCATACAACAATTTCCACGCATCCGTAGTCCCGGGTCATTTCAAGAGCGTCACGGTAGGGAAATTATAATAACCCACGTCATAGTAACTCTGCACGAGGTTTACACGCGCATATCTGCCTGTTGCTTATTGCAATACGATAACGACACGTGCTGGCATAAAAAATCCCTACCTGTAAAATGATTTCTGTTCTTTACTCAGCTCGGTCTTTGATGTCCGTCGTCTGGTTAGTGAATAATTAAGGAAAATATTTCTTCGGAGAAGATTTCCCTGCTGAGCGTACCCAAATATCCGGCGTCCATAAGAACTGTGAGTATCTCCGCGAAACAAGAAGCGTGTCCGGGCTTGACGAAGAGACCATCCCTTATGCAGGGAAAGACGCCAAAAACAAAGGATTCGAGGATAAATGCCATTTCGAAAGGTGGTTGGGTAACTGTGGGTCGAAAATTGCGTCTTTCTGCGTCTTCCTCACGAACTCTCTCAGCCAACTCTGCTCAGAGTTATCAGGCTTAGACTTGCGGAGAATGTTCCTTGAAAGATGTGCGCATATGGCAGGGTCGCTGTCGTCCCAAAGTTGTCGCGCAGTCTTGAGGTCTTTAAAGTTGGGCCACATTATTGAAGAACCACCTCGGGATCTTTATCGGGAAGGGATGAGGGCTAAACAATCTAGTAGAAGGCGTTTAGACATATCTGGAGACGCTTAATGCGCTCCGGCTCGTGAGTTTATCTTTGTTATCAAGACTGTCTTGAAAGAGATGGTCGCAAATGGCTTTCTTTCTGGAGTCGGCTTCGGAAGATGAGAGCCGCACGAGTATCTGGGGTGGAATGCTGTCGATAAACTTTTGAAGCTCGCCCTTATCGCCCATTATCAAATTATCGGTCGCTGGAGCAACCAGGTGAGCGTAATGAGGTCCACGTCGACCGGTGCTTTCTTCGCATGCCGGAAAATGAAAGTCTACCTGGTCCGGATTCTTCATCTGAGCCCGAATAGTCGCGAAACAGTTCCACAACCAAATGACAGCCGGACAATGCTGTGCTGCAGGTGCCACCACATGTCCGACATTGGGGGTGAAATATAGGCAAACATCGTCGATGATGGGGAAGAAAGTCAGTGCCAAGTACAACAATCCAATGAGCACGACAGCAATGGTGAGGACAATGACCATGGCGTTCGAGGTTGTGAAGAGGAATATGAGACCGGTTAAGAACAGGAACACGGAGATGTGGAGTGGTAATGGCATCAGCCCAATTGCGTGCGACAAGTTGTATTTCTGGCTGCCGATGAACAAATACTAGAACCGGACACGTTGGTCGTCTGTCAACTCCGCCAACGTTTGAGTATATCGACGGATCCATTGCTGCACTAGCATTACATAGAATGCAGACACAATGGCAATCCCGAAGCTTCGAAACCACAAGCATTGACAAATAGAATGGCGACAGTAGGAGAGAATGCTGGGGTCTTCTGGGGTCGGGGATATGTGTTATTCTGGAAACCAGTGAGTTGCTGTGATATCTGGGAGAGGAGACTCATTGTCGTATTACCGGAGTCAGGGGATAACTTCTGCGGAGAACAGACCAGTCTTTGGAGCTACAGTAGTCAGTCCGAGGGAAGATACAATTAGTCCGCCTGCGCCCAACATTTGCATTATACCCAAGCGAGGATCGCGCGCAACTGGTGACCGTTGTGCTCCCATGCAAACTTAGCTTTAAAAAGGGAAGTCGAGAAGAGTGAGTGCCTTGCCACAGGCGTGATCAAGTGAGCTTCAAACCCAGAAAACACCGAAGCTTCTGATACGATTCATAATCGTCAGCAGCGTACTTGTACCTTCCCCAGCCTACCTGTAACAATGGCTCTTCTAACTTCTCAACGGGCTTATTGTCTCGCTGTGGCTAGCAGGTTTCAGACAGCGCCGCTGTAGGTTAACTGGAGTTCCCCATGAGATCGGGGAGCATGGCATTATGTAGCGGGTCACCTGCTGTGCTTGACTTCTTCCTAATCTATTCTTGCGATAACAGGTACCAAGGTCCTGGTAAGACCATATAGCTCGGAGGATGCCGTGGATGCCAATGGTGCTGTAGTCCTCGTCCTCAGCGTGTGACCTACAGAATATGGGGTACAGTAGTGGCCAACCCACGGTGAGCTGGCAGGCACAGGAAAGACTCGGCAAGTCAGAATCGTGTGTTCTCGTATGGGAACAAGCGGAGCTTACTTTCTTGACGCCTGGGAGCGGATCGGATCGAGGACAAGTAGTGAGTGGAGGGGTGTGAATGTGATGCGTGTTGGGATATGTACGTGTGGGTGCGCTGTGTGTGCTAGGTGCAGGGTCAGGCGCGAAGCGCCGTCGGGCGAAGCCTGTGGATCTAGCCGGAGAGGTGAGCTGTGTGGGCGGGTAGGGCTGTCGCGCACTCTGCAGCGATCTGTGAACTGGTGGTCACAACAAACCCGCTGGTTGTGATGGCGTGATGGTTGCTGCTGCGAGATGGAGATGATTCCTCACTGCTCGATTGGAGGTGACGTGGTTAGCTTGGTACTGGCGCTGATTGTGGACTCGTTTGTTTGAGAGGAATCAACGACTCTATTGGCAGAAGGGAGTGGGGGGAGGGTGTAATTACAGTGCGTGATCAGAGTATGTACGACTAGCTGCTGCTGAGGCGGCAGAGGATGCAGCAATGAAAGAATGGATGAGCCGACGCTCCGCTCCTTCTGGCCACAACCGGTCTCCAAGCTCCGACGCTACGCGTCTGCACTTGGACCAATCAGGAAGAGTGATTTGATTTTTTTCTTTCACGTGACAACCCGATCGCATGCACTTCATCCGCTAGCTTACGTAGCGTAGTTGGCCTAATTTTCACGTTTCCCGCAAGGAATAAGTACGCACATTTCAAAATAGGAAATATACAGTCAAAAAATGGTGATTATGGTCCGAATTTTGGCCAAGTACAAAATCTACTGCAAGGCTCGGCTCGGCTCGCCCGGGCTCGGGCTTGTTCAGGACGTGAGCCGAGCCCTGGTGGAGGCTTGGGTACATCACTGCCATCGTGACCATTAAGCCCTCATCATCTTCGAGATCCTCAACCATGTTATTTCGCCCCTCCTTGTCTGGGTAACTTCTGCAGGACCCCTGTTCTCGAGTTCCTCCATCTCGTTTGGCACATGGGTCTTCACTTCATGAAAAAGGAGATCATAGGTGGTATATGAGGCCTCCCGTCACGGCGCAGAAAGGAAATGTGCATGGCATGTGTCGTAGGAGGCCAACCATCAAGGCGTGGCCGTTGTGATTGCACAGCGTGTGCCGGTTGGGGTGATTCAGGCCTTCGGCGGCGCGTAACTGTGAGTTTTGATGTCATGTTTCGTAAGGTTGCCAGACTGCCAGCTGTTGAGGTGTGGCCTTTGAGAATCAAAGATGCGCGGTCATTGTGTTGTGACAGTGCACATTGATGATGACCTGGACCCGACATGGCACGGCCTGCCTGTATACGCCAGCGCGGCCACCAGCATAGGCATAGGGATCACACGTCGCCAGTCTCGACTGAGGTGCCGATGACAGATACAGGGGTGGGAGCGGGAGGAGCGGGAGGTACAATGTCGAGGTTGGGCGCCTGAGACGATTGGGGTGGATCCATCTGATCATTGGTCGTGGAGGGAGGTTGGCTGATTGACAGACAGCATGCAGTGGTTGACAGAGACCACGGCGATCGAGAGGAGTTCGTCGACAACAGGTCATCTTGTACAGAAATCAGGGACATGGTTGCGAGTTGCGACGGCCTTTGAGAATGACGGCCATCTCGGCTTCCGAGTAACAAGTCCTGCCAGAGTTGCTGTCCAGGCGGGATCCCATGGAAACTGCACTGGCACGTGAGGGAAAAGATCGTAACCAGAAATTGGGAGAACATACGATTCGTCGATGTGAGCATCAGGAAACTTCACAATGACTTTATAAAGTCACTCTAAAGCCCAAGAAGCTGATAAGTAATAAGGAGTTTACTCGAGTCCACATTCGACCTTTTAAGAGGCCGTGCATTCGGAGAATGCCGAACCCCGCCACGGAAACATCCGCTGTAAATTGGACGTTCATCAGAGACCCAACTACTTATTCTTGACCCTCGGGTCCACTGGAAGTCGACTTTCTCTGAATCACTCTTATCTACTCGATGCACGCCGCTCACGCCCCTTATTCTGTGCCTCATTTTGACAAACTTTCATTTATCAAGTAACTTACGTGAAGAACATTGGCAACGGAGAGCAGTCCATTGAATTAATCTCTATCTGTCAAACTTTTTCGCAAGCGAGAAAGAAAACCCGCGATTTATATGATGAATAGAGAAGGTACCGCTCTTGGATTATGCCTATCTTGGGCCCTGTTCAACAAGTGTGCAACAGACCGTTGACGATGCGCTGGTTTCTGCTACGGAAGCGAGAAAGAAGACATCGAAGGAAGCGGACATTCGATTCAAGAACGCAATCGTCGCGTTATGCGCTTATGAAAGGAAACACTATCTCAGGGTGACGGTCCCCTATGCGATGGCGGAAGCAGAGGCGATGGATAAACCCCTTTGTCGTGCGCACACCGCTTTTGTGAGCACTCGGCATGCTACAGTTGTATACAGACAACTTCGGTCTCATAGATGTTTTGAACCGATGGCTTTTAAGTGAGTATCGAGTGAGATACGGCATTTTTGTTGAACTACTACTTTTTATTACTAATGAATGAATGCGCTCCGCCAAGTCGCGTGAAAAAGACAATATTCATACAGCAACATACAGAAATACAGCACAGATAACACAAGTGGGTGGGAAAAGGTTTGAACGACGCCAAAGGCTACACGAATCCCGGAGGATATCCCCGCAAGTCCCTTGGACTTGACCTTAGCAAGTCCCGCAACCTGTCGAAGCCCCACCACCTATCATTATTCGCCCGCCAACCCCAACCACGCGACAGTAGTTCCACAATCTCCTTATGTCTGTTCTTCTCAGCCGCCTCAAGCGGAGTCCATCCATTGTCTCCCTTTATTCCCGTCTTGGCACCATGGCTGAGCAGTAACTCCACCATTTCGAGGTTTCCGGCGATCGACGCGACATGCAGCGGTGTGTTCATGCTGTTGGATCGAACGTTTACGTCCAGCTTTTCATCATGTCCGTCCTTCTTGAAGTTGAGGAGGTGCTTCGCGACCTCGACTCGTCCATTTAACGCTGCCCCATGCAGCGGTGTCCAGCCATTCTTGTCTTTGGCGTTTACGACGGCATCGTACCTGAGTAGTATTTCTACGACGTTCTGTCTTCCGTCGAGTGATGCGCGATGCAACAAAGTATTGTCCAAAATGCCCTTCGCGTCCACATCCGCGCCCTTTTCCAGTAATAGCTCTATAATCTTCGGCTGTCCGCCATAGTATGCTGCGTGTAACGGTGTTTTATTGTTAATTCCTTGTCCATATTGGAATTGCTGTCAAGTAACGCTAGCACTGTGTCGTAGTGGCCCTTGTACGATGCGGCGTGCAACGGGGTGCTATAGTGACCGTCGCTGTCATGTAGGTGCTCTGGGCGCAAACTGGCTAAGTGTTTCACCAATTCAGTAAAGCCGCATAACGCCGCATAGTACAGAGGAGTTCCACTAGTACGTTGTGAGGGGCGTTCCGCAATATTCTCCATGGTCCGGCGTTGACCCTTGTCAATGTCATACATCCAAATCCATGCTTCCAAATGCGACTTCCTCGGGTCGAATAGTCTTTCCGTGACTTCTTGATTTTCGGCCAACGCATTGCCCTGCTGCGTGTGTTGGACCCAGTACTGGGCTGCGTAAAGGGCCAAGGGGGAGCTCTCCATAAGTTGTGTTTTGTCCATCGTTTCGTCGAACCGGAGGAGTACACTGATGCAAACCCGTGCAAGAGTTGCATTGGCCGCTTCCAATGAGAAGTGGTAGCAGGAGCTGTTCTCGATGCTTGAAGTCCGTAGGCGGTTAGAGGTCAGAAATTCCTTTACAGACTTGTGGGAGAACTGAACAATTGTGGGATCGCCTTTGTCGCGGGCGATTAAAGCTGGAGATGCGGAGAGCACAGCATCTTCATGCGGGCCTGCATTTGGGTCTAACTCTGCGGAGATGCCCGCAAGTTCTTTGAGACTGAGGGGGCGAATAGCGGCAACCAAGCATTGGAACAGGCGAGAGGCGTATTGGTAGTTCTCTTCAGGAATATCACGCAATGCCTGTGTGAACTTCTCGTCTTGAGGGGTGCCCACTTTCTCCAGGATGTCGGAAGTCTGCCAGTGTGAGGGGATATTTTCAGGCAGGACATTGAGTCGGTGAGCGATCCAACCAAATCTGTGAAAAATTGAGCGACAAACACGTAGCAGCAAATCAAAATCAAAGGCGCCTCACATCCCACCAGCTTGATCCAAGAGCTTCTTAATAACGTCGTCCTTGTCCTTTTCCGGCAACGCCAGCATACGGTTCCGAACAAAAGCGGCTATGTAGTTTCTGATGTCCTCCTTTTGTCCTTTTCATCGTGGAGGATCACCTGGCGGGATGATACTGCTGCTACCAATGGTTTGAGACTCTTCTCCATGTCTCCCTTTAGAGAGCTCGTGACGCAAATATTTAGTTTTGGATGCCTGGACCGGACTAGGTGCTCCAAGAACTTCAGCACCTTCTTACGGGGGAACTCGGTGGACTCGGCCTCGATACAATTGTCAACACCATCTATGACGATGTAAATCGAAAAATGTGCTTGGAGTTCGGTAAGAAAGCGATTTAGGAGTTGCGTGAGGTCAGCCTCAGTGGGCGGATTCGAACCATTGCGACATTTCGTGTATAATGTGGGCATGGACTCCGGGTTACGTTTAGAGTTTTCACAAAGCTGGGTGACAAGCGAAGCCAGAAATCCCCGAAAATTGCGCTTGTCAGGTTTGTTAGAGTCGAAATAATAGCATGCGATAATTTCCGACTTGTTTCGAGCGCGATTGACCTCATCGATGATATAAGAGCTATCCACAATATGAGTTTTCAACGCACGGAGCGCTCAGGAAACATACCAAAGCATAGTCTTTCCCGACCCGGCTGCGATAAGGAGGACGTGATCAATAATCGTGAGGGCGCAGCGGGCTGGAGAAACATACTTTCACCACAAATCAACAATGAAGCCCCTTTCTCTTTCCTTTTCCACCATTGGAATGTGTTGCTTTGGATAAACCACTTCCCAGTTTCAGGATGCGCATCCACATGATCGACGAGATGGTTCGGAGGACTGAGCCACTGTTTTAGCTTGTCGGACGGCAAGTCCAGCAAAATCTTGCTTCCGTTCTTGCTTCCAGCTCTATTTTCATCCTCTGGGGGAGCTAGCGGATCCTTGGATTTCTCTTTCGCTTCTTTTAGCACATAGATGGGGGGAATGGTCAGTACGTGCATGGAGAAGTTATAAGAACCATGCGCACCGACTTGAGGGCCTGATACGCTATCGTCAGCGTTACGATCGACCTCCAGAATCGTGCCCGAATTGTCGTTGGTATCGCGAATGAGCTCCTCTCCGGTCGGCGCTGCCGCGCTTCTTGAGGCCGAAAGTAAGGCGTCTTCGTTCGTGAGCGCGTGCATACGATGATGGTGCATGTCTTTCTTTCGTGCCAGAACCTTTCGAATCTTTCCTGTGCTACGGTCAGCCGGGTGAGGTCGTATCAACAAATTAACTTACTCATTGACTTCTGCCTCATCGCCTTGATGTATTTGACCATATTGGAGAGCGCCACAGCCATAAGTCTCAAGAGTAGTACCTTTTTCGCGGCTGTGTTGGAGAACTCGGTATATTCGTGAACACGTTGAAGGTGGAATTGATGACTGTCGAAGAAATCCACAAGGGACTCGTAGCTCTCTTCGACTTTCAAAGCAGTCTAGGAATGATAATAATCATTACAGGAACACGCGGGTGAAGTTTTTGGAACTGACTGACCTTGACGAGAACAACGATAGCGTTACTGATCGCTTTCTCTGGCGAGTGATGCTGATGGGAAAGAGACGTTAGAATATAGTAACACGGAAGGAGTGAGTCGTGAGTTGGGCTCACAGCTTGGATATTTCACTTTTCCAGAGCTCTGAAACCGTAAAAAGGAGATCAGCATAGGATTCCAACCACGTCTTCAGCCCATGATCGCCGTCGCGAAAGTCATTGAACTGTTTCAAAGTTTCATGAAGCACCTCCATGACGGCTTCAGGGGACTCGAACTTGATGTGCTTGTGACCATGTCCCATCAGTTTCTCAAAGTCGTGTAAGGCGCGGCCGAATGTTTCGTGGAAATGCGAGGTAGAGTCGGTCGCTGTCGTCACGGGCACGATTCGGTTCGGAGTCGTTTCGACCAATTCTATGTCCATTGTAACTTGTAATGGCGGTGGGAGGGGTAGAGACTCGGAGGTGCGGTCCTCCTGTGGACCCCATAATAATATATGCACCGTCAAAATAATATATGCACTGCCAAAAAAAAACAGTTTGCACTGCCAAAAAAATATATCCATTATGCACTGCCAAAAAAAATGCAGTGCTAAAATAATATATCCATGCCCCGAAATGGAGAAGAAGAACGGAGCGTTCCGAATTTAAGTTTGACAGAAAGGGTTCACGGAAAGATCCGGGCCGGAGTGAAGAAGTGAGATTACCCTAATATCAACAACTTCCGGTCGACCGTGGCTGGCGTATAGTAGAGGATTGTCAAACTTCAAGTGACTCCGGGCGACACGAGTGCGCAGATGCCTTCACTTGATAACGTACAGCTGTATGCGTGCGGCAGCATGCTCTCTCACTTTATCTTTATTTGGGTTTATTACATTCGATCAGTCTTGGAGCCATCTTGGTGGTACAGCGATTACCGGCGGTTACCTCGAGCAGTCCTCGAGCAGTCTAGCGTCCACGAGGTTTCGCACTGTAGGCACACGGGTCAAAACATACATGAAGCTCATAGCAAAGATATATTGAACTCGTCCCTATCATACAACAGTCTCCACCCATCCGTAGTCCCGGGTCATTTCAAGAGCGTCAAGGTGGTTAATTAAACTTACGTAACAGTAGTCCTGCGCTAGGTTCACACGCGCATATCTGCCTGTCGCTTTTTTTTAATACGATGACGACGCGTGCTGGCATATAATAAATCCCAACCTGTAAAATGATTTATGTCCTCAGCTCGGTCTTTGATGTCCATGACAGTCCGTCATGAGTTCAGTGAAGCAAAACACTGGCGCAATTTGTTAGCCACATCACTGCGTTCTCTCGTTCCCCACTGGTGTTCAATGAAGGAGACGATTTGGTGGGAAAAGATTTCCTTTGAGGGCGCGCTCGTATTCCCGGCTTTCATAAGAACCGCGAGTGTCTCTACGAAACAAGACGCGTGTTCTGGCTTGACGAAGAGAACATCCCCTACGCAGGGAAAGACACCAAAAACAAAAGATTCGAGGATAAAATCATCCCATTTCGACCGGTCGAAATTTGCGTCTGCCTGCGTCTTCCCCACGAAATATCTCAACCAACTCTGCTCCAAGTCATCAGGCTTAGACTTGCGGACAATGTTTCTCGAAAGATGGGCGCATATAGAGTGAGAAAAAATGCGGATGGCAGGGTCGCTGTGGTCCCTAAGTTTTCGCACAGTCTCGAGGTCTTTAAAGTTGGACCACACGTATTGAAGAATCATCTCTGGGTCTTTATCGGGGTGGGATGAGGGCTTGACAATCTGGTAGAAGGCGTTTAGACATATCTGGAGGCGCTGACTGCGCTTCGGCTCCTCGAGTTTATCTTCGTTATGAAGACAGTCTTGAAAGAGTTTAGATAGATGGTCGCGAATGGTTTTCTTTCCGGATTCGGCTTCAAGATGTGAGAGCTGTACGACTATCTGGGGTGGGATGCTGTCGACAAACTCTTGAAGCTTGTCCTTATTACGGCCCATTATCGGTCGCTGGAGCAACCAGGTGAGAGTACTGAGGTCAACGTCGAGCGGTGCTCTCTTCGTATGCCAGAAAATGTTTCCACGTAAACCGTCTTTGAGGTATTCCCTATTCATGTTGATATTATCCTTCAAAATTTTGGACCAATCGGAAAGTCTGCCTGCCAATGGTCCGGCTTCTCCACATGATTTCAGATAGTAGCGAAACCGCTCCACAGCCCAACGACAGACAGACGCTGCGATAGAGGCGGTAGTGTACCATAGGAACCACGACACCTGCGACATTGGGGTGGAATATGGGCAAGCATCGTCGGCGATGGGAAGGATAGTCAGAACCGTGTATGGCAATACAACGCTCACGACAGCAACGGTGAGGACAATGGCCATGGCGTTCGAGATGGTGAAGAGGAATATGATGAGACCGGATAAGAACAGGAACACGGAGATGTGGAGTGGCAATAATATAAACCCAATTGCATGCGTCATTTTGTATTTCTGGGTGCCGAGGAACAAATAGGACCGGACGCGCTCCGATTCCTGGTCGCTTGGCAACTCCGCCAGCGTTTGAGAGTGTCGACGGATCAATTGCTGCACCTGTATTACATAGAATGCAGAAACGATGGCGATAACGAGGCTTAGGAACCACAACGCGTTGACACATAGAATGGCGACAGTAGGAGAGAATGCCGGGGTCTCCTGGGGTCTGGAGTACGTGTTATTCTGGAGACCAGCGAGTTGCTGTGATATCTGGGTGAGAAGAATCGTCGTCGTAACGCCGGAGTCGGGAGATAACTTCTTGTAGCTTTCGACAATGAACAGGGCGACAACTGCGGAGAACAGACCAATCTTTGGAGCTAGTCAGTCCAAGGGAATATACAATTAGTAAAATATAACTCACAAACGCCAGGAGACCGTCATCCGCGCCCTCCTTCTGGGTGTCAGTAACTTCTGCTTCTTCCTCATATATGGACCACATATGTTTGGCCTCCTTCGAGTCGCGAGCCAAGACTGAACAATGTCGTTAGATGACTGTGGTTGTGTTCTTGTGTCCCAACATACCTTCATTGTCGTGTGTAGATTTTTGCTTGAATAAGTTGCTGAGAGGAGTAGACAGATCAGTAAATTCACTCCGCAATGACGGCGACGGCGATATCGTAAGTGCCGAGGAAAGTAGGGAGGTCGAGGTCGAGGTACTTTGGTGTGTGCGCAGGCTGTCAGTCTTATCAGAGCCGCGTACGCGCGCCATTTGTAAGGACCGCTGGTGCAACGCGCAAGTGGTGAACCGGTGAACGTTGAACGTTGTGCTTTTATGCAAACTTAGCTTCAAAAAGACAAAGCCGGAGAAGAGGCAAGTCGGAGAGGCAAGTCGGAGTGACCTTGCCCTGTCAGTGGTGTATTTGTATCTTCATACCATACACGTGCGCACATTCACAAGTAGCTTACCTGAGCTAGCTTACGTAGTGTAGTTGGCCTTATCACGTTTCATCCTGAGCTAGATTTACATAGCTTAGTTGGCCCTGAATTCGTCCTGATCCAATCTATGCACCCTGGTAATACCAGCTCGGAGGGTCTGCTGTCTGTGATGTTGCATGTATTGCTCGTCCTCGGCGTGTGACCCATAGGAAATGGGGTACAGTAAGTTTAGTGGCGCCAACACGGTCAATCGCGTGTTCACGTATGTCACAAGCGGAGCTTAAAATCACTTCACAGTTGTCATCCGTGGGAGTGTGATTTCTCTTTCCAACCCGATCGCATACCATGGCCGGAATATATATTGCTAAAAAGGGTGCTGCCTCACGCGACGATGGGATTTCGTCAAAGATTGTGCCCTTCAACGTATCTAGCTCATTGATGTCAGAAGCGTTACCACCGAATGCAGTCAATTCAAGTCTTGGGGAGAAGAAAACCTTTTCTCTTTTGGTAAGTACACAATCTGGGGTCGTTGTTGTTGTTTTCTCTCAACGATTCTCATTGTTTTCCGGAGGCTCTGTAATTCCCCACAAAAATTTTCACACGTCGTGTTCGCCGTCTTCCACGTGGTGTAACACTAACACAGCGGGCAGGAATGGATAAGGAGAGTCCACTTCTTGTCGACGGGGCCTACACTGCCGGTTTCGCCTGGAGAACCCCTCCAAACTCGCAGCTTGCCCGCTACACGTTGAAGCCAGGAGTCTTATCCTCTCAATGCCAGTTCAGAGCATCTTGATCTTCTTTCCTCAAAGTTTCGACACGCCTGCAATGCTTCGAGAACCTTACTAAATTCGGTAACTTGGATCTGATAAGCATCCGCGCCGATAATAATTACATGACATTAGGTTACGAGCTTCATACCACGCCGTCGACGCGTCGTACGTCCTTACGAGGGAGAGTGAGAACCATTAAGATATGGATGACACAAATGCGGTTGACGTTGACGAGCAAATGCCCGAACGAACGCTTCTTGTAATTCGTCTTGAATGACGCGTGGTTCTAGTCGATGCGATCGAAACGCATGAAATGCTGTGCCGGTGAAATGTCGACCAGATTACTCTAATCAACACCAATTGGTCCACATAAAGGTAGACGTACCTTATCTGTAAGCACAATGCGAACGATGCCCTTAGAATACCAGAACAGCTGGTTTACATCATCGTAATCAATGGTGTTATCGTGATAATGCTCTTGTCGCACGAACTTGCCATCAAGGGACTCATAGTCCTAATCACAAATGAAGTGATAAATTATAGCTTGATAACTGCACGGAGGTAGAGTCCTTCTGGGACGGGATCGGTGCGGTCTGGCAATCGGGAGAGCAGCAGTAGTCATCGGCGCATTTGAAAATTAAGCAGAGGCATCGGGCGTGAATCGGACTTGCGCTGCCTCTCCTTAGCAAGGAGATAAAGGGCTATCTGACGCCAACGTTTGGGCACTACTGTAATCAGAATGGTTGCGGCCACTTATCTTTGGCGTCGGCGTTGTGTTTCTGCCACACGGGTGGAGTGAGGGCGGGCACTGTCCTCGGTTCGTTAGCAGTCGTCTTGCATCAGAGGTAGAGAGGATGGACGACGTAAAGCGATGAAAATGCAGCGATGAAGGAGGGCGAATGTGTGAACAGACACGCGACAGCTGTGGTTTGTGCCTGACAGGCGCCCTCACGGAGGTTCTGCTCCGTTACGAGCGTGCCTCGACGCCTTCCTTATACTGGGGCATGGACTCACGGTCGTGCAAGTTCGCATATTGGATGTTTGAACGTTGACACGAATTGACAGAGGGTGTTATATAACTGAAAATACCGCACAAATCCGTGACACTTCGAGTATGCAGGTGCTATAGTACTACTAATAGTAACCATGTGCCGGTGACCCTTAGCCCGAAATCACAATGTAGTTCCGCACGCGGCACATCATTGATTGTGGTATCATATCATCTGAGGCACGGCCGGATGTTTCGTTACTAAGCTGCGAGGTAGAGGGTCTATCGTCACGGCTACGATTGGGCTCGAAGTCAGTCGTTAGGCACAGGCAAGACTCGGGAAAGTCAAAATCGCGTGTTCTCGTATGGGATGGGATGAACAAGCGGAGCTTCCTACTGGAAAGTGAATCACGTGACAACCCAACTTCATGCCAGGGGGCCCGGGCCGTTAATCCGAAATACACATCGGAGAAATGACGGGTTACGTAATGCATTACCCCTCTGTTGCGTTCAATCTTGGGACTTGGGTTCAAGTTCAAGTTTGGACACGATCAGGTCTCCCCATGAAATCCGCAGCTCCTTCCATATACATCTTCTACAGTATTACCCTACAGAGTAACGGAGGCCGACGCAACATGTCATTCATGACCTCAGTCGTGGAGAGGTAAATGTCGAACGACAAGCGAAAAAGCCAGCCGGCCGAAGGTCACGCAACTCTGGGATTCCGGCCCAAAGTCGTCCTATGTCCCGCTCGTAACCAGTAGTGAATAGTCCCGCAACCATTCCACAATCTTCTTATGTCTGTTCTTCTCAGCCGCCTCAAGCGGAGTCCATCCTTTTTCTCCCTCTATTCCCATCTTAGCACCATGGCTGAGCAGTAACTTTACCATTTCGAGGTTTCCGGCGATCGACGCGACATGCAGCGGTGTGTTCATGTTGTTGGATTGAACGTTTACGTTCAGCCTTTCACCATTTCCGTCCTTCTTGACGTTGAAGAGGTGCTTCGCGACCTCGACTCCTCCCTTTGACGCTGCCCCATGCAGCGGTGTCCAGCCATACTTGTCCTTGGCGTTTACGACGGCATCGTGCTTGAGTAGTAGTTTTACGACGTCCGGCCGTCCGTCGCGTGATGCGCAATGTAACAAAGTATTGTCCAAAGTTCCCTTCACGTCCACATTCGCGCCCTTTTTAAGTAATAGCTCCATAATCTCTGGCTTTTCGCCATCGTATGCTGCGTGTAACGGTGTTTTGTTTTTAACTTCCTCGTTTATATTGGAATTGCTGTCAAGTAACGCTAGCACTGTGTCGTAGTGGCCCTTGAACGATGCGGCGTGCAACGGGGTGCCGTAGTAACCGTGGCTGTCATGTAGGTCCTTTGGGCGCAGACTGGCTAAATGTTTCACTAATTCGGTGAAACCGCATAACGCCGCATAGTACAGTGGAGTTCCACTACGTTTTGGAGGACGTTCCGGGAGTTTCTCCATGGTTCGGCTTTGATCCGTGTCAACGTCGTGCAGCCAGATCCATGCTTTCAAATGCGACTTGTTCCGGTCGAATAGTCTTTTCATGAATCCTTGATTTTTGGTTGCCGCATTGCCCTGCTGCATGTGTTGGACCCAGTGCTGGGCTGCGTAAAGGGCCAGCGGAGAGCTCTCCATAAGCTGTGTTTTGTTCGCATTATCGTCGAACCGGAGGAGTACATTGATGCAAACCCGTGCAAGAGTTGCATGGGCAGCTTCCGGGGTGAAGTGGTAACGGGAGGTGTTCTTCTCGGGGCTTGAAGTCCGTAAGCGACTAGAGGTCAGGAATTCCTTTACAGACTTGTGGGAGAACTGAACAATTGTAGGATAGTCTTTGTCGCGGGCGATTAAAGATGGACATATGGAGAACACAGCATCTTCATGCGGGCCTGCTACTGGGTCTAACTCTGCGGAGATGTCCGCAAGTTCTTTGAGAGTGAAGGGGCGAATAGCGGCAACCAAGTATTGGAACAGGCGAGAGGCGTATTGGTATTTCTCTTCAGGGATGTCACGCAATGCCTGTGCGAACATCTCGTCTTGAGGGGTACCCACTTTCTCCAGGATGTCGGAAGTTTGTGAGGGAATATTTTTAGGCAGGGCATTGAGTCGGTGAGCGATCCAACCAAATCTGTGAAGAATTGAGCGACAAACACGTAGCAGCAAATCAAAAGGCGCCTCACATCCCACCAGCTCGATCCGAGAGCTTCTTGATAACGTCGTCCTTGTCCTTTTCCGGCAACGCCAGCATATGCTTCCGAACAAAAGCGGCTATGTAGTTTCTGATATCCTCCTTTTGTCCTTTTTCATCGTGGAGGATCACCTGGCGGGATGATACTGCTGCTACCAATGGTTTGAGACTTTTCTCCATGTCTCCCTTTAGAGAGCTCGTGATGCAAATATTTAGTTTTGGATGCCTCGACCGGACTAGGTCCTCCAAGAACTTCAGCATCTTACTGGGGGGCTCGGTGGACTCGGCCTCGATACAGTTGTCAACACCATCTATGATGATGTGAATCGAAAAATGTGCTTGGAGTTTGGTAAGAAAGCGATTTAGGAGTCGCGTGAGGTCAGCCTCAGTAGGCGGATGCGAACCATTGCGACATTTCGTGTATAACGTGGACATGGACTTCGGGTGACAATTAGAGTTTTCACAAAGCTGGGTGACAAGCGAAACCAGCAATCCCCGAAAATTGTGCTTGTCAGGTTTGTTAGAGTCGAAAAAATAGCATGCGATAATTTCCGACTTGTTTCGGGTGCGATTGACCTCATCGATGATATAAGAGCTATCCACAATATGAGATTTCAACGCACGGAGCGCTCCGGAAACTGCATACCAAAGTATAGTCTTTCCCGACCCGGCTGCGATGAGGACGTGATCAATAATCGTGAGGGCGCAGCGGGCTAAAAAAACATACTTTCACCACAAATAAACAATGAAGCCCCTTTCTCCTTTTCCCACCATTGGAATGTCTCGCTTTGGATAAACCACTTCCCGGTTTCAGGATGCGCATCCACATGATCGACGAGATGGTCCGGAGGACTGAGCCACTGTTTTAGCTCCGAAATGTACCCGAATTGTCGTTGGTATCGCGGATGAGCTCCTCTCCGGTCAGCGCTGCCACGCTTCTTGAGGCCGAAAGTAAGGCATCTTCGTTCGTGAGCGCGTGCATACGGTCATGCATGTCTTTCTTAACCTTTCGAAACTTTCCTGTGCTACGGTCAGCCGGGCAAGGTTGTATCAACAAATCAACTTACTCATTACCGTATGCTTCATCTCCTTGATGTAATTGACCATATTGGAAAGCGCTTCAGCCATAAGTCTCAGGAGTAGTAGCTTTTTCGCGGCTATGTTGGAGAACTCGTTATATTCGTGGACGCGTTGAAGGTGGAATTGATGACTGTCGAAGAAATCCACAAGGGACTCGTAGCTCTCTTCGACTTTCAAAGCAGTCTAGGAATAATAATGGTCATGACAGGAACGCGCGGGTGAAGGTTTCGGAAGAGACTGACCTCAATGAGAACAACGATAGCGTTACTGATCGCTTTCTCTGGCGAATGATGAGGCTGATGGGAAAGAGACGTTAGAATATAGTAACACGGAAGGAGTGAGTCGTGAGTTGGGCTCACAGCTTGGATAGTTTCACTTTTCCAGAGCTCTGAAACGGTAAAAAGGAGATGAGCATAGGATTCCAACCACGTCTTCAGCCCATGATCGCCGTCGCGAAAGTCATTGAACTTTTCCACTGTTTCATGAAGCACCTCCATGACGGCTTTAGGGGACTCGAACTTGGTGGGCTTGTGATCTTGCCCCATCAGTTTCTCGAAGTCGCGTACGGCGTGGCCGAATGTTTTTTGGAAATGCGAGGTAAAAGAGTCTGTCGTCACGGCCACGAACATTGTAACTTGTAACGGGGGTGGGAAGGGTAGAGGCCCGTAGGTGCTCTGTCATCGTGTGGACCCCGTAATAATATATGCATCGACTCAATCCACTGCCAAAAGCAATCCATGCCCGAAATAGGAAATAGAGAAGAGTTGCCTAGAGGAGTCAGTCCGATAGGGGAGGTCCGGGCCGGCGCGAAGGAAAGCCTATAAACAATCAAATTCCAATCAAATTCTTATTAAGCCCCGTTTGGGTTCAACTGGACTGGCGTAGAGAATTGTCGTATCTTAAGTGACGGCGGGCGACACGATCGATCCCACCGGCGCAGATGCCTTCACTTGATGTATGCATACAGTAGCATGGCATGCTCTCTCACTTCTGGTTTATCGCATTCGACCAGTGTGAGTGAGTTCTTTGACTTGGAGCCATCTTGGTGGCGGGCGATTACCTCGAGCAGTCTAGCGTCCACGAAGTTTTACGGGTCAAAGTATACACCTCATGTCAGTAACTCGAAAAAGATATATTGAACTTGTCCTTATCATACAACAATCTCCACGTATCCGCTACACGTTGAAGCCAGGAGTCTTCTCCTGATGCCAGTTCAGATAACAGCCAGACGCTGCGGCTGAGAGAATAGAGTGGTACAGGTTCCACCACACGTACGAAATTGTGGGGTGAAATATGGGCAAACTTTATCGATGATGGGAAGGATAGTCAGCACCACGTACGACAATCCAATGAGCACGACAGCAACGGCGGGGACGATGGTGATGGCATTCGAGATAGTGAAGAGGAATATAATGAGACCGGATAAGAACAGGAACACGGAGATGTGGAGTGGTAATGGTATCACCCAATTGCGTGCGACAATTTGTATTTCTGGCTGCCGATGAACAAACAGGACCGGACGCGTTGGTTGCCACTGGCAGCGTCTGTCAACTCCGCCAACGTTTGAGTATATCGACGGATCCATTGTTGCACCAGCATTACATAGAATGAAGACACGATTGGGATCACGAGGCTTAGAATCCATAACATGTTGACAAATAGAATGGCGAGAGTAGGAGAAAATGCCGCGGTCTCCTAGGGTCGCCGTCGGGGATATGTGTTATTCTGGAAACCTGTGAGTTGCTGTAATATCTGGGAGAGGAGACTCGTTGTCGTAATGCCGGGGTCAGGGGATACCTTCTCGTAGCTTCCGACAATGAACACGGTGACAACTGCGGAGAACAGACCGGTCTTTGGAGCTAGTCAGTGAGTCCGAGGGAAAATACAATTAATAAATTATAACCCACAAATAGTCAAACACCAGGACACTAAGTCACACTATCCGCATCCCGCTTCTGGGCCTCTGAAAACGTCATACTTATTTGCTTCTCCCTCATATATGGACCACATATCTTTGGCCTCCTTCGAGTCGCGAGCCGAGACTGAACAAAGTCGTGAGATAACTACGGTTGAGTTCTTGTGTCCGTCCCAAAATACCTTCATTGTCGGCTGTAGACTTCTGCTTAAATAACTCGCTGAGATGGGCAGACAGATCATATGATTCACTCGGCGATGACAGCGACATTGTAAGTGCCGAGGAAAGTAGGGGAGGTCGAGGCACTTTGGTGTGTGCGCAGGCTGTCAGTCTTATCAGAGGATTCAGAGCCGCGTACGCGCGACATTTGCATTATACCAAAATAAGGAGCACTGGTGCAACACGCAAGTGGTGAACTGGTGAATTGGTGAATTGGTGAACGTGAACGCGTGAACGTTGTGCTTCCTCATGCAAACTTAGCTTAAGAGGCAAGTCGGACCTTGTCTCTGATGTAATCAATCGAGCTTCAAACTCAGAAAAACACCGAAGCTTCTGATACTTCTGATACTGCGGTGGGAAGGGTATTCGAAGGAGCTCAATATCGCTCAACCCTCGTGTGAACTACTATACAGATATGTATCGACCCAACTTGAAGACGGAGCGCGGAGAGTCCGATCGCGTTCAATTCAATTCAAAGTTTGACAGAAAGGGTCAAGGGGCATCCGGGCCGGTGTAAATTGCTTCGATCTTATCGTTCCATTCTCGTTCCGAATCATCAAAATCGTCCCCAATTTGCGCTCGACTGGATTGGCGTAGAGATTTGTCAAACTTCAAGTGACAGCGGGCGACACGATCAGCGGCGCAGATAGTACCTTCCCTCGATATATGCGTACTCCTCTGAGTCCCTCACAGGCCTGGGCCCCGCACTTTATCTTTATGGTATTCGGGGTCACAGAGCAATCGTGGTGGTGCATCCGCCGAGTGATTACTGGCCGATTACCCTCGAGCAGTCTAGCGTCCACGAGATTTCGCAGTGTTGGCACACGGGTCAAAGTATACACGAAGCTCATAACAAAGATATATCGAACTCGTCCCTATCATAGTACAACAGTTTCGCATCCGTAGTCCCGGGTCATTTCAAGAGCGTCACGGTAAAGTAATTAACCCACGTCATAGTAATTCTGTACGAGGTTTACACCCACATATTTGCTTGTCGCTTATTGTAATACGATAACGACGCGTGCTGGCATAAAAATCCCTACCTGTGAAAGGATTTCTTTCCTCTACTCAGCTCGGTCTTTGATGCTCGTCGTAGGGTTAGTGAAGAACTTGCTAAAAAATTGGTCCAATTTGGCAGCCACCTCGTCATGGTGTCCTTCCTTTGCCCAATCAATGAAGGAAAATATTTCCTTGCTGACGGCACCCAAATTCCCGGCGTTCATAAGAACCGCGACTCGAGTGTCTCTACGAAACAAGAAGCGTATTCGGGCTTGACGAAGAGAGCATCATTTATGCAGGGAAAGACGCCAAAAACAAACGACTCGAGGATAAAATGGTCCCATTTCGAAAGGTGGTTGGGTAACTGTGGGTCGATAATGGGGTCCGAGTCTTGCTGCCACTTCCCCACGAACTCTCTCAGTCAACTCTGCTCAGAGTTATCAGGCTTATACTTGCGTAGAATGTTCCTTGAAAGATATGCGCATATGGAGCGAGAAAAAATGTGAATGGCACTGGCAGGGTCGTCCCAAAGTTGTCGCGCAGCTTTGAGGTCTTCAAAGTTGGATCACACTTATTGAAGAACCACCTCGGGATCTTTATCGGGGAGGGATGAGGGCTATCAAATCTGGTGGAAGGCGTTGGTCATATCTGGAGGTGCTGAATGCGCTCCGGTTCCTTGGGTTTGTCTTTGTTATCAAGACAGTCTTGAAAGAGGTTTAAGAGACGGTCGCGAATGGAGTTCTTTCTGGAGTAGGCTTCTGGAGATTAGCGCCGTACGAGTATCTGGGGTGGGATGCTGTCGATAAACACTTGAAACTTGCCTTTATCGCCCATTATCGGCTGCTGGAGCAACCAGGTGAGCATAACGAGGTCCATGTCGAACGGTGCTTTCTTCGCATGCCAGAAAATGTTTCCACGTACCCGTCCTCAAGGTGTTCCCTATTCACCTTGATGGTATCCCTCAAATATCCGGACAAATCGGAAAGTTTGCCTGGTCCGGCTTCTTCATCT
Organism: Russula aff. rugulosa BPL654; assembly: GCA_022496225.1. Classification (NCBI taxonomy): domain Eukaryota; kingdom Fungi; phylum Basidiomycota; class Agaricomycetes; order Russulales; family Russulaceae; genus Russula; species Russula aff. rugulosa BPL654. Next base: position 46,493 of record WTXE01000043.1, on the reverse strand, counting down.
GAGCCCGAATAACGGCGAAACTGCTCCACAACCAAATGACAGCCAGACGCTGCGACAGAAAACATGGTGCGGTGCACCATACGTCCGACATTGGGGTGAAATAACTTCGTCGGTGATGAGAAGGATACAGTAGTCAGTATCACGTACAACAATCCAATGAGCACGGCAACGGTGAGGACAATGGCGATGGCGTTCGAGATAGTGAAGAGGAATATGATGAGACCGATAAAAACAGGAACACGGAGATGTGGAGTGGTAATGGTATCAGCCCAATTGCGTGCAACAATCTGTATTTCTGGCTGCTAATGAACAAACAGGACCGGACGCGTTGGTCGTCTGTCAACTCCGCCAACGTTTGAGTATATCGACAGATCCATTATTGCACCAGCATCATATAAAACGCAGACACGATGGCAATCCCGAGGCTTAAAAACCACAACGTGTTGACCAATAAAATGGCGACAGTAGGAGAGAATGCCGCGGTCTCCTGGTCGGAGATACAGTATGTGTTATTCTGGAAACCATTGAGTTGCTGTGATATCTGGAGAGGAGACTCGTTGTCGTATTGCCGGAGTCAGGGGATAACTTCTGCAGAGATCAGACCAGTCTTTGGAGCTAGTCAGTCCGAGAGAAGATACAATTAGTCCGCCTGCGCCCGACATTTGCATTATACCAAAATGAGGATCGTGGGCGCAACGCGCAACTGGTGACCGTTGTGCTCCCATGCAGACATACCTTCAGAAAGGCAAGTCGAGAGGAGTGAGTGCCTTGCCCCCGGCATGATCAAGCAATCTTCAAACCCAGAAAAAACCGAAGCTTCTGATACAATTCATAATCGTCAGCAGCATAATTGTACCTTCTCCAGCCTTACCTGTAACAATGGCTCGTCTAATTTTTCAATGACGAACCTATTGTCTCGCTGTGGCTAGCAGGTTTCAGACAGCGCCGCTGTAGGCTAACTGGAGTTCCCCACGATATCAGGGAGCATGGCATTATGTAACGGGTCACCGGTCACCTGCTGTGCTTGAAGCACATTCCCTTCGACGTACTTTAAACCAACTGGGAACCCAACAAATTCGACAGGTGATCAAACCATGAGAAGACTTCTTTCTGATCCATTCTTGCGATCACAGGCACCAAGGTCTTGGTAACAGTCAGACATCCAGCTCGGAGGAAGCCGTATATGCCAATAGTCCTCGTCTTCAGCGTGTGACCTACAGAATATGGGGTACAGTAGTGGCCAACCCACGGTGAGCTGACAGGCACAGGCAAGACTCGGGAAAGTCAGAATCGCGTGTTCTCGTATGGGAACAAGCGGAGCTTTGGAAAGTGAATCACGTGATAACCCAATAAGGAGGGCCCGGGCCGTTAATCCGAGATACACATCGGAGAAGGAGAAATGACGGGTTACGTAATGCATTATCCCTTCTGCTGTGCTCGATCTTGGGTTCTCCCCATGAAGAAATCCGCAGCTCCTTCCATTTACATCTTCTACAGTATTACCCTACAAAGTAACGGAGGCGGACGCAACATGCCATTCATGACCTCCCCCAGTGATACCTCACTCATCGAGGAAATCGCTTCCCAATTTCACAGACGATCATTCTCCTCTTTACTCTCCCGTTTCGACCCTCTTTCTCGGCCTTTAGACAATAACGATCAGCACTAGCTGCAAAACTACAGGATACCTCTCGTATCCAGATAGGGGTGGTTTTTTAATTACTAACTATTTCCCCTTACAAAATTTCAACCTTTTTTCTTTACATTCGGCACAGCGTTATACGTTAATGAGCACGCTCATTCGTTCCGGACATCATTATCACTGACTCAAGCGTTTAGAAGGGACTCAGGATGTATTTAAGCTACCTATTCGCTCGTCGAGGAAGGCAATTGAGTTAGTGTTCTCTCCGTTCCTTTTCCTCATGCGTGCGTTCTCGTCTCTTTCCCTACTCGGCAGTGTCGGCACTCATGTCTGTGGAACCGCCAACGCTTCTGCCGCCAACGTATCTCTGTCGCCACCATTCTGTCTCTCTCTTCATGTTACCCCTCTTCTCTCACGAAAAGCATCGCTTGATTGAGTCCCGCCATTGGTCCTTGGGTAATGGTGCACCCGCTGGCTGTCCTAGAGCCTGAGACCAATCGGCGACGCCATCATTAGTTAAGGAATAAGTTGGGGGATGGGTTAACATAAAGGAGTGGCGTAAATCAAGGCCAGCAAGCGAATTCACACCCATCATAGAGATCGTTTTTCCTGCGGACTGGATTACTGTACGCTGGAAAAACGAAAAGAGCAGAAACGTGAAACGTGATAGATTAGGCCAACTACGTGTAACCTAGCTCAGGTAAGCGTATTACCACGTCACCTCGTTTGCTCGCATGTAGGAGGAAAAATGAAAGAGAGGATAGGAGACGTTAAATAGAAGAGTAGAACAGAGTAGGGTAGGGTATAAGGATAGGATACCTGTCATAAGTGTAGCAGATACTGTAAGTGGGGAGGAATGGAAAGCTTTGAGACACGCAACAACTAATCTCTGTGGATAGACCGTCGGGAACCGGCCCAACCGGGCTTCCCAGTCGTGGAGAGCTAATGTCGAACGACAAGTCCCCAAATTTGCACTGCCAAGCTGATTGCGGAGGTATGACGGGACTGAGTTATACGAGTGAGGAGTCGCTGTGACTCGCCGGTGAGAGATTCAAAGATGTTGTGGGAGGGAGAAGAGGGGGTAGAATACCGAGAGATAAAAACTTGAACGCGACAAGTCGAAAGGTGAAATTGGTGAAACGTGATGCACCGTGATGCACCGTGATGGATGCCAACTATGCTACGTAAGCTAGCTCATGTAGGCGTATTACTACGGTCACCTCGTTGACTCGTATGTGAGAGAAAGATGAAAAAGAAGATAGGAGACGTCAAAGAGAAGAACAGTAAAGTAGGGTAGAAGTAAGGGATGCCATAATTGTAGTAGATACTGTAAGTGGGGAGGAAGGGAAAGCTTTGAAATGCGCAACAACGAATATAAGTAGAACGACAAGCGAAAAACGAAAAAGCCAGAGCCAGGCGAAGGTCACGCGACTCCGGGATTCCGGCCCGAAGTCGTCCTATGTCTCGTGACAGCAGTCATCAGGTTGAAAGTCCCGCAATGGACAGTCGTTCCACAATCTTGTTATGTCTGTTCTTCTCAGCCGCCTCAAGCGGAGTCCATCCATCTTCTCCCGTTATTCCTATCTTGGCACCATGGTTGAGCAGTAATTCCACCATTTCGAAGTTTCCGGCGATCGCCGCGACATGCAGCGGTGTGTTCTTGTTGTAGGATTGAACGTTTACTACGTCCAGCTTTTCATCATGTCCGTCCTTCTTGAAGTTGAGGAGGTGCTCCGCGACCTCGACTCGTCCATGTAACGCTGCCCGATGCAGCGGTGTCCAGCCATTATTGTTTTTGGCGTTTACGACGGCATCGTGCTTCAGTAGTAGTTTTACGACGTCCAGTCGTCCGTCGAGTGATGCGCAATGCAACAAAGTATTGTCCGAAATGCCCTTCGCGTCCACATCTGCGCCCTTTTCCAGTAAGTGATCTATAACATTCGGCTGTTCGCCATAGTATGCTGCGTGTAATGGTGTTCTATTATCAACTTTCTTGTCCACCATCTTGGGATCGCTTTCAAGTAACGCTAGCACTGTGTCGCAGTGGCCCTTGTACGATGCGGCGTGCAACGGGGTGCCGTAGTAACCGTGGCTGTCATACGGGTCCTCTGCGCGCAGACTCGGATCGGCTAAATGTTTCACCAATTCGGTGAAACCGCATAACGCCGCATAGTACAGAGGAGTTCCACTACGTTTTGGAGGACGTTCCGCAAGATTCTCCATGGTTCGGATTTGACCCTTGTCAACGTCGTGCATCCAAATCCATGCATCAAATGCGACTCGTTCGGGTCGAATAGGCTTTTCATGACATCTTGATTTTTGGCTGCCGCATTGCCCTGCTGCGTGTGTTGGACCCAGTGCTGGGCTGCGTAAGGGGGAGCGAAGGTTCTCCATAAGTTGTGTTTTGTCCGCCGTTGAGTCGAACCGAAGGAGTACTTTGATGCAAACCCGTGCAATGGTTGCATTGGCATCTTCCGGGGAGAAGTGATAACGGGAGATGTTCTTCTCGGGCTTGAAGTCCGTAGGCGATGAGAGGTCAGGAATTCCTTTACAGGCTCGGGGGAGAACTGAACAATTGTAGGATGGTCTTTGTCGCGGGGACTAAGGCTAGACATGCGGAGAGCACAGCATCTTCATGCGGGCCTGCATTTGGGTCTAACACTGCGGAGATGTCCGCAAGTTCTTTGTGACTGAGGGGCGATTAGCGGCAACCAAGCATTGGAACAGGCCAAAGGCGTATTGGTATTTCTCTTCGGGATGCCACACAATGCCTGTGCGAACTTCTCGTCTTGAGGGGTGCCCACTTTCTCCAGGATGTCGGAAGTCTGTAAGGGGATATTTTTAGGCAGGGCTTCGAGTCGGTGAGCGATCCAACCAAATCTGTGAAAATTGAGCGTCAAACACGTAGCAGCAAATCAAAAGACGCCTCACATCCCATCAGCTCGATCCGAGAGCGTCTTAATAACGACATCCTTGTCTTTGTCCGACAACGCCAGCATACGGCTCCGAACAAAAGCGGCTATGTAGTTTCTGATATCCTCCTTTTGTCCTTTTTCATCTTGGAGGATCATCTGGCGGGATGTTACTGCTGCTACCAATGGTTTGAGACTCTTCTCCATGTCTCCATTTAGAGAGCTCGTGACGCAAATATTTAGTTTAGGATGCCTCGACCGGACTAGGGCTCCAAGAATTTCAGCACCTTCTTACGGCGAGGCTCGGTGGAATCGGCCTCGATACAATTGTCAACGCCATCTATGACGATGTGAATCGAAAAATGTGCTTGGAGTCCGGTAAGAAAGCGATTTAGGAGTTGCGTGAGGTCAGCCTCAGTGGGCGGATCCGAACCATTGCGGCATTTCGTGTATAACGTGGGCATGGAGTCCGGCTGACATTTAGAGTTTTCACAAAGCTGCGTGAGAAGCGAAGCCAGCAATCCCCGAAAATATTGCGCTTGTCAGATTTGTTAGTGTCGAAAAAATAGCATGCGATAATTTCCGACTTGTTTCGGGTGCGATTGACCTCCTTGATGATATAAGAGCTATCCACAATATGAGATTTCAACGCACGGAGAGCTCAGGAAACTGCATACCAAAGCATAGTCTTTCCCGACCCGGCTGCGATAAGGAGGTCGTGATCAATAATCGCGGGGGCGCAGCGGGCTGAAGAAACATACTTTCACCACAAATAAACAATGAAGCCCTCTATCTTTCTTTTTCCACCATTTGAATGCCTTGTTTAGGATAAGCCACTCCCAGTTCCAGGAAGCGCATCCACATGATCGATGAGAGGGTTCGGAGGACTGAGCCACTGTTTTAGCTCGTCCAACGGCAAGTCCAGCGGCGAAACCTTGCTTCTGTTCTTGCTTCCAGCTGTAATTTCATCTTTGGGGGGAGCTGGCAGATCCTTGGATTTCTCTTAGCACGCCGATGGGGGAAGGGTCAGTACGTGCATGGAGAAGCTATAAGAACCACGCGCACCGACTTGAGGGCCCGATACACTATCGTCGGCCTTATGATCGACCTCCAGAATTGTGTCCGAATTGATGAGCTTATCTCCGGTCGGCGCTGCTGCGCTTCTTGAGGCCAAACGTAAGGCGTCTTCGTTCGTGAGCGCGTGCATACGGTGATGGTGCATTAGGTCTTTCTTTCGTGCCAGAAACTTTAGCACCTTTTCTGTGCTACGGTCAGCCGGGAAAGGTCGTATCAACAAACTAACTTACTCATTGACTTCTGCCTCATCGCCTTGATGTAATTGACCATATTGGAGAGCGCTACAGCCATAAGTCTCAGGAGCAGTACCTTTTTCGCGGCTATGGTGGAGAACTCGTTATGTTCGTGGACGCGTTGAAGGTGGAATTGATGACTGTCGAAGAAATCCACAAGGGACTCGTAGCTCTCTTCGACTTCCAAAGCAGTCTAGGAATAGTGATGGTCATTACAGGAACGCGTGGGTGAAGTTTTTGGAAGAGACTGACCCCAATGAGAACAACGATAGCGTTACTGATCGCTTTCTCTGGCGAGTGATGCTGATGGGAAAGAGACGTTAGAATATAGTAACACAGAAGGAGTGAATCGTGAGTTGGGCTCACAGCATGGATAATTTCACTTTCCCAATGCTCTGAAACCGTAAAAAGGAGATCAGTATAGGAGTCCAACCACGTCTTCAGCCCATGATCGCCGTCGCGAAAGTCATTGAACTGTTTCACTGTTTCATGAAGCACCTTCATGACGGCTTCAGAGGACTCGAACATAATGTGCTTGTGATCTTGTCCCATCAGTTTCTCAAAGTCGTGTAAGGCGCGGCCGAATGTTTTGTGGAAATGTGAGGTAAAAGAGTTTGTCGTCACGGGCACGATTCGGTTCGGAGTCGTTTCGACCAGTTCAATGTCCATTGTAACTTGTAACGGGGGTGGTGGAAGGGTAGAGGGTCGGAGGTGCTCTGTCATCGTGTGGACCCCGTAATAATATATGCATCGACTCAGCCTGCCAAAAGCAATCCGAAGAGTTGCCTAGAGGAGAGTCCGATCACGGGCAGTTCCGGGCCGGCGTGAAGGAAAGCCTTCACATTTGTAAGTTACCAGTTTGGGCTCAACTGGAGTGGCGTAGAGAATTGTCGAACCTTAAGTGACGGCGGGCGACACGATCGATCCCAGCGACGCAGATGCCTTCACTTGATGTATGCATGCAGTATCCGCTACACGTTGAAGTCAGGAGTCTTTTCCTGATGCCAGTTCAGAGTATCTTGATCTTCTTTCCTCGAAGTTTTACACGCCTCTTACACGCCTGCAATGCTTCGAGAACCTTACTAAATCTGATCATCTGATAGGCATCCGCGTCGATAATTTCATGACATTTGGTTACGAGCTTCATACCACATCGTCGACGCGTCGTACGTCCTTACGAGGGACAGTGAGGCGGCTGGTCATGACCGGGGAAGAGGAGACCAGGATCATCCAAGGTCTTACGGCTGTTGGCAAGGAATGGGAAACTGGCCAGGTTCACGACCGCGAGGTCGAGGCTTGCTGCGATCGGGTGATAACTATCACCGGCGCACCACCGTGATAACATCACTCTTCCTGGGCGTAGTGTCGAATCGGAGATGCACGTGCGTGCAGAGAATCTTGGAGTAGGGTGAAATGCTTCGCCGAGTCCTCATGGGTTCGGCATGCGTGAAGCGTTGGGACTCGGAACAATTTTATTTCACCAGGAATGGGCACCGGCGCTTCTCAGAGAAGAGCGGCAACATATAGCAAGCTTGTTACCGTGTGATTTGCCAGATTTGGTCACAGCCCAAATGGTCATGTACACTCCGATAAGGAATTTTCTTGCTCGATTGCACCCGTTTGGCCCTTGATTCACCTCACACTGTTGTAATATCTCAGAAAGGACCCTGCTTAAGTGATTGGGCCAAAAAGGTTTGGTACTCTAAGTTTACACAGGTAATCCGAAGCAATTTTAAATTTGGTCAGCCCAAATGCGCATAGAACACTGTAACTATCGTCGCATTGTGCTCGAAGAGGGGGAAAGTGGGGGTTTGGGGCTACGCCAGGACATTCGGTGCGACAGTGCTTGTGTTGAGCGCAGCGCTGTTTGCAATTTGGTATGCACCGCGCCCCTGTGAGTCGCCTGTGTTTGCCCTTCCCTAGTCTGTTGAGTGAACGAGTGTTGCGTACTTGCGCACGTTCGTCTTGCCTTACAGGGAGCGTTCAGTGTTGAGTGGGTATGGTGAGGGGTGTGCGGGTATGAGAGGTGGGGCGGGTTTAGGAATGGGGTTGCCGCAGTGAAGGGTAGTAGCCACGCTAAAGTTGGGGGTCATCACATACAGTATCGTTATGAAACTTGCCGTAAATTTTCAAGCTTCAAATCTCATTCCGAATTCCGAAACATCAAAACCATCCCCAGTTTGCGCTCGACTGGATTGGCGTAGAAACTGTCAAATTTTAAGTGATCCCAGCGGCGCAGATAGTACCTTTCCTTGATTATATGCGTAACTTATTCCCTCCGAGGCTCACAGGCCTCACACTTCATCTTTATTCGGGTTTATTGTATTGTAGCGCGTGAGGCCTGTGAGGGCCCGGGCGCGCTGGTGAGTTCGGGGCGGAAAAGCAAGATTGGAAGACCGGGTGAAAATAGGAAGAGGACGTCTGAGAAGATACACACCGCGGCACAGTAGCTCGCATTCGGCGAACCTCTCAGTCGGACTGATGTGACGTCAAGAGAGAGGAAAGGAAAAGCGTCCGCAGACGGCTGGCACACACAAAACAGGGGAAAACACGGCTTCGCTCGACTGAAATTGAATGAATGTGAAGAGAGGACAGGTAAGAGAACGAGAGGAGAGATCAAAGGAGACGGAAGACGAGCTACGAGTCACGTGAAACTCGAAATGTATATCTATGATGTGTAAGTGCTGGTCATCGAAGTCGAAGTGTGCTGATAAATGACAGAAATAAGAGGACTGTATTGGAATGAAGAAATGAGCGGAACAAGAAAAGAATCGGACCAAGAATGGTAGAATGAAAGAGCGAGATCCAGGAGGAAACCGACCAGGAGCCACTTCTACGAGCGCAGCCGGACTTCCCGCCTTACAGTATTCGGTGTCAAGGAACTATCGTGGTGGTGCGTACGCCGAGTGAGTACCTCGACTCCTCGAACAGTCTAGACTCTAGCGTCCACGAGGTTTCGCAGTGTTGGCACACGGGTCAAAGTATACACCTCATGTAGCTCAAAACAAAGATATATTTAACTCGTTCCTATCATACTGTGATTCATACAACAGTTTCCACGCATCCGTAGTCCCGGGTCATTTCAAGAGCATCACGGTAAGGTAATTAACCCACGTCATAGTAATTCTGCACGAGGTGTAAAATAATTTCTGTCCTCTACTCAGCTCGGTTGGTCGTAGGCTTCATGAAGAGCTTGCTAAAATGCTGGTCCAATTTGGCAGCCACCTCTTCATGGTGTTCACGCCGTTATCCTTTGCCCATTCAATGAAGGAAACCATTTCTTCGGCGAAGATTTCCTTGCGGAGCACGCCCGATTTCCAGGGGTTCATAAGAACCGCGAGTGTCTCCACGAAACAAGGAGCTTGTTCGGGCTTGACGAAAATGTCATCGTTTGGGCAGGGAAAGACACCAAAAACAAAGGACTCGAGGATAAGATGATCCCATCAAAGGTGATCGGGTGCGATGGGCCGGAATTGTGTCTGCCTGCGTCTTCCCCACGAAATATCTCAGCCAACTCTGCTCCGAGTTATCAGGCTTAGAGTTGTGGAGAATGTTTCTTGAAAGTTGTGCGCATATGGAGCGAGAAAAAATGCGGATGGAAGGGTCGCTGTGGTTCCAAAGGTTTCGCACAGTCTTGAGGTCTTTAAAGTCGGACCACACGTATTGAAGAACCGTCCCTGATTCTTCATCGGGGAGGGATGAGGACTTGACAATCTGGTATAAGGCTCTAGACATATCTGGAGGCGCTGAATACGCTCCGGTTCCTTGAGATTATCTTTGTAATAAAGGCAGTCTTGAAAGAGGTTTGAGAGATGGTCGCAAATGGTTTTTTTGTCGGATTCGGATTCGAGAGAGGAGAGCTGTACGAGTATCTGGGGTGGGACGCTGTGGATAAACTTTTGAAGCTCGCTCTTATCGCCCATTAACGGTCGCTGGAGCAACCAGGTGAGCGTAATGAGGTCCATGTTGGCCGATGCATTCTTCGCATACCGAATGATGTTTCCATCTAAACCGCCCTTAAGGTGTTCCCTATTCTCCTTCATGGTATTCTTCAAGAATTCGGAAAAATGGATAGTCTGCCTGGTCCGCCTTCTTCATCCGAGTCTGAGCCCGAATAGTCGCGAAACCGCCCAACAACGAAATAGCAGCAAGACGTTGCGGCAGAGATAATGGAGTGGTACAGGTTCCAGCACACGTACGACATTGGGGTGAAATATGGGCAAACTTCGTCGTAGAAGGGAAGGAAAGTCAGTACCGCGTACGCCAATCCAATGAGCCCGACAGCAACGGTGAGGGCGATGGCGATGGCGTTCGAGATAGTGAAGAGGAATATAATGAGACCGGATAGGAACAGGAACACGGAGATGTGGAGTGGTAATGGTATCCACCCAATTGCGTGCGACAATTTGTATTTCTGGCTGCCGATGAACAAACAGGACCGGACCTGGTTGCTAGTGTCTGTCAACTCCGCCAACGTTTGAGTATATCGACGGATCCATTGTTGCACCAGCATTACATAGAATGCAGAAGCGATGGCGGTCACGAGGCTTAGAAACCATAACGCGTTGACAAATAGAATGGCGAGAGTAGGAGAGAATGGCGCGGTCTCCTGGGGTCGGGGATATGTGTTATTCTGGAAACCTGTGAGTTGCTGTGATATCTGGGAGAGGAGACTCGTTGTCGTATCGCCAGAGTCAGGGGATAATTTCTTGTAGCTTTCGACAAGGAACACGGCGACAACTGCGGAGAACAGACCAGTCTTTGGAGCTAGTCAGTCCGAGTCCGAGGGAAATACAATTAGTAAATTATAACCCACAAACACCAAGACAGCATCCGCATCCCGCTTCTGGGCCTCTGAAAGTTCTCCATCATACGTCTTTGCTTCTCCCTCATATATGGCCCACATATGTTTGGCCTCCCCCGAGTCGCGAGCCGAGACTGAACAAAGTCGTTAGATAACTACGGTTGTGTTCTCGTGTTCCAAAATACCTTCATTGTCGGCTGTAGACTTCTGCTGGAATAACTTGCTGAGATGGGCCGACAGATCAAATGAAACACTCTGCGATGACGGCGACTGCGACATCGTAAGTGCCGAGGAAAGTAGGGGAGGTCAAGGTACTTTGGTGTGTGCGCAGGCTGTCAGTCTTATCAGAGCCGCCTACGCGCGACATTTGCATTATACCAAAATAAGGACAGCTCGTGCAACGCGTAAGTGGTGAACTGGTGAATATGTGAATTGGTGAACGTGAACGTTGTGCTTCCATGCAAACTTAGCTTAAAGCCGGAGAAGACTCGGAGGCAATTGCCTCTGACATAATCAAGCGAGCTTCAAACTCAGAAAAACACCGAAGCTTCTGATACTTCTGATACTGCGGTTGGGAAGGGTACTCAGAGGGGCTCACAATCCTCGTTGTGAAACTACTGTATATGTATCGACCCAAGACGGAGAGTCCGATCGCGTTCAATTCAAAGTTTGACAGAAAGGGTCAAGGGGCATCCGGGCCGGTGTAAATAGAATTGTGAACCGATATCTTATCGTTCCAGTCACGTTTCGAATCATCAAAAATCACATCCCCAATTTGTGCTCGACTGGATTGGCGTAGAGATTTGTCAAACTTCAAGTGACAGGGGCGACACGATCCCAGCGACGCAGATAGTTACCTTCCCTCGATATATGCGTACTCCCTCTGACTCTGAGTCCCTCACAGGCCTCGCGCTCTATCTTTATCTGGGTTTATTGCATTCGGGGTCACAGAGCCATCGCGGTGGTGCGTACGCCGAGTGATTACCTCGAGCAGTCCAGCGTCCACGAGATTTCGCAGTGTTGGCGCACGGGTCAAAGTCTACACGTCTACACCCCATGTAGCTCATAACAAAGATATATTGAACTCGTCCCTATCATAGTACAACAGTTTCGCATCCGTAGTCCCTCGTCATTTCAAGAGCGTCACGGTAAGGTAATTAACCCACGTCATAGTAATTCTGCACGAGGTTTACACGACATATTTGGTTGTCACTTATTGCACTTGTAATACAATAACGACGCGTGCTGGCATAAAATTCCCCATCTGTAAAAGAATTTCTTTTCTCTACTCAGCTCGGTCTTTGATACTCGTCGTAGGGTCACTGCAGAACTTGTTGGTCCAATTTGGCAGCCAAATCGTCATGGTGTCCTTCCTTTGCCCATTCAATGAAGGAAAAGATATCCTTGCTGACCGCGCCCGAATTCCCGGCGTTCATAAGAACCGCGACTCGAGTGTCTCCACCAAACAAGAAGAGTATTCGGGCTTGACGAAGAGACCATCCTTTATGCAGGGAAAATCGCCAAAAACAAAGGACTCGAGGATAAATGATCCCATTTCGAAAGGTGGTTGGTAACTGTGGGTCGAAAATTGCGTCCTGCTGCCTCTAACCCACGAATTCTCTCAGCCAACTCTGATCAGGGTTATCAGGGTTGGACTTTCGGAGAAAGATGTGCGCATATGAAGCGAGAAAAAATGCGAATGGCAGGGTCGCTGTCGTCCCACAGTCGTCGCGCAGTCTTGAAGTCTTTAAAGTTGGACTACACTTATTGAAGAACCACCTCGGGATCTTTATTGGGGAGGGATGGGGGCTATCAAATCTGGTGGAAGGAGTTTAGACATATCTCGAGGTGCTGAATGAGCTCCGGTTCCTTGAGTCGTCTTTGTTATCAAGACGGTCTTGAAAGAGGTTAAAGAGACGGTCGCGAATGGATTTCTTTCTGCAGTAGGCTTCGGGAGTTGAGAGCCTTACGAGTATCTGAGGTGGGATGCTGTCGATAAATGCTTGAAACTCGCCCTTATCGCCCATTATCGGTCGCTGGAGCGACCAGGTGAGCATAACGAGGTCCATGTCGAACGGTGCTTTCTTCGCATGCCAGAAAATGTTTCCACGTACCCGTCCTCAAGTGTTCCCTATTCACCTTGATGGTATTCCTCAAGTATTCGGACAAATCGGAAAGTTTGCCTGGTCCGACTTCTTCATCTGAGCCCGAATAACTGCGAAACTGCTCCACAACCAAATGACAGCCAGACGCTGCGACAGAAAACATGGTGTGGTGCACCATACGTCCGACATTGGGGTGAAATATGGGCAAACTTCATCGGTGATGGAAGGATACAGTAGTCAATATCATGTACAACAATCCAATGAGCACGGCAACGGTGAGGACTGGCAACGGCGTTCGAGATAGTGAAGAGGAATATGATGAGACCGGATAAGAACAGGAACACGGAGATGTGGGGTGGTAATGGTATCATCAGCCCAATTGCGTGCGACAATTTGTATTTCTGGCTGCCGATGAACAAACAGGACCGGACGCGTTTGTCGTCTGTCGACTCTGCCAACGTTTGAGTATATCGACGGATCCATTGCTGCACCAGCATTACATAGAATGCAGACACGATGGCAATCCCGAGGATTATAAACCACAACGCGTTGACAAATAGAATAGCGAGAGAGAATGGCGCGGTCTCCTGGGGTCGGGGGTATGTGTTATTCTGGAAACCAGTGACTTGCTGTGATATCTGGGAGAGGAGACTCGTTGTCGTAATGCCGGAGTCAGGGGATAACTTCTTGTAGCTTTCGACGATGAACACGGCGACAACTGCGGAGAACAGACCATTCTTTGGAGCTAGTCAGTCCGAGTCCGAGGGAAAATAAAATTAGAACCCACAAACACCAGGACACCATCCGCGTCCCGCTTCTGGGCCTCTGTACAAAGTCGTTAGATGACTATGGTTATGTTCTTGAACGTACCTCTGTTGACACCACTCTGTCTCTCTCTCTCCTTGTCACCTCTCTATCACGAAAAGCATCGCCTGATTGAGCTCCACCATTGGTCCTTGGGTGATGGCGTATCCGCTGGCTGTCCTAGAGACCAATCGGCGACGGGCACCCGTAGTTAAGGGATGTAGGAAGTTGGGGGATGGGTTTATATAAAGGAGTGGCGTAAATCAAGGCCAGCAAGCGAGTTCACACCTATCACAGAGATCAGATCGCTTTAAAGAGGTTTTACTGCAGATTGGATTCGCAATTAAAGCGCACTCATGGGGAAAAAAAGAAAAAGCCATTTCGGCCGACGGTCACGCGACACCGGGCAAAGAGAGACCCCATGTGGGAACGGCTTTCCATTCTCGAATATGCATTTCATCATCAAGTCAGTAGCGTTTAACGATAATCTCGTTAATTTTACATTTGCAGGTAAGACTGGCATTATAAAGCAACATACAGAAATACAGTAGAAGTAACTTAGCTCTCTTTAGCAGCGGTTTAGGTATAGAGTAATGGTCATTACAGGAACGCGCGGGTGAGGGTTTTTGGAGAGACTGACCTTTATGAGAACAACGATAGCGTTTCAGATCGTTTTCTCTGGCGAGGGAGGTTAATGGGAAAGAGACGTTAAAGTACAGTAACAAGGAGTGAGTTGTGTGTGAGGCTCACAGCTTGGGTAGTTTCCCAGAGCTTCGTAAAAAGGAGATCAACATAGGATTCCAACCACGTCTTCATCTTTTGATTGTCAGGGCGATAGTGGAAACTGTTGGAATGTTTTATCAAGCACCTCTAAGACGGTTTTAGGGACTCGAAGTTGGTGGGCCTTTAATCTTGTCCCATCGGTTTCTCGAAGTCATTTGAGGCCTGGGGCGAGGCCTAATGTTTCGTTATACTGAGTAATTGAGAGGCAGAAGAGTCTGTGGTCATGGTTGGACTCGAAGCCGTTACGACTAATTCTATCGACATTGCAACTTGTAAACAGCGGTGGAAATGGTAGAGACTCCGAGTCAGAGGTACACACTGGCAATCCTCGTGTAGACTTAGCAGTAATAATGTATGCTGCGGATATGCATCGACCCGCTCCACTGGCTTGGGAGCTGTCCAAAGGCAACCCTTGCTAAGTCCTCGGCTGCTCCCGGCGTCTTCCCACGCCACTTCAGTGACGCGTTGGCCCCGCGCCCTGCGCTGCTCATTCGTATTCGACTTTACTTATCGCTTATTGAATATCACAAAAAAATTAAAACTTTCTGTCTATATCAGAGGATCTAAGCGATATAAAAAATTGTGGTGCGACTGGACGGCGGCTCTTTCGGCCCGAATCGCCCGATGGATCGGTGAGAATTTGCGCTGCTCATGCACTCATGCCCTAGAGTACATCACACTGTTCAGACATCACTGCATCACCGCTAACGGCGGTCCATATTACCAAATTAGGACCGCTGGTGCAACGCACAAGTGGTGAGCTGGTTAATATGTGAATTGGTGAACGTGAACGTTGTGCTTCCATGCAAAAGAAGAACGGACCTTGCCTTTGACTTCAAACTCAGAAAAAAAACACCGAAGCTTCTGATACTGCGGTGGGAAGGAGGGGCTCAATATCGCTCAATCCTCGTGTGAACTACTGTATATGTATCGACCCAAGACGGAGAGTCCGATCGCGTTCAATTCAAAGTCTGACAGAAAGGGTCAAGGGGCACTGGCATCCGGGCTGGTGTAAATTGCTTCGATCTTATTGTTCCAGTCTCGTTCCGAATCATCAAAATCATCCCCAATTTGCGCTCGACTGGATTGGCGTAAAGGTTTGTCAAATTTCAAGTGACAACGGGTGACACGATCCCAGCGGTGCAGATATACCTTCCCTCGATGTATGTGAATCCCTCACGGACCTCGCACTTTATCTTTATCTGGGGTTTATTGCATTCGGGGTCACGGTGCCATCGTGGTGGTTCGTACGCAGAGTGATTGCCTCGAGCACTGGCAGTCTCAGGCCAGGGTCCACGAGGTTTCGCAGTATTGGCACACGGGTCAAAGTATACGCCCGCCAGTGTAACCTCAAAACAAAGATATATCGAACTCGTCCCTATCATACAACAGTCTCCACGCATCCATAGTCCCGGATCATTTCAAGAGCGTCACTGTAAGGTAATCAACCTACGTCATAGTAATTCTGCACGAGGTTTACACGCACATATTTGTTTGTCACTTGTTGTAAAACGATAACGACGTGTGCCTATATAAAAATCCCCACCTGTAAAAGAATTTCTGTCCTCTACCCAGCTCGGTCTTTGATGCTCGTCGTAGGGTCAGTGAAGGAAAAAATTTCCTTGCTGACCGCGCCCAAATTCCCGGCGTTCATAAGAACCGCGAGTGTCTCCACGAAATAAGAAGCGTGCTCGGGCTCGACAAAGAGACCATCCGTTATGCAGGGAAAGACGCCAAAAACAAAGGACTCGAGGATAAAACGGCCCCATATCGAAAGGTGAAAGGGTAACTGTGGGTCGAAAATCGCGTCTTCCTTTGAAAGATGTGCGCATGTGGAGCGAGAAAAAATGCGAATGGCAGGGTCGCTGTCGTCCCAAAGTTGTCGCGCAGTCTTGAAGTCTTTAAAGTTGGACTACACTTATTGAAGAACCGCCTCGGGATCTTTACCGGGGAGGGATGAGGGCTATCAAATCTGGTGGAAGGCGTTTAGACATATCTGGAGGTGCTGAATGCGCTCCCTGTTCCTTGAGTTTGTCCTTGTTATCAAGACAGTCTTGAAAGATGTTTAAGAGACGGTCGCGAATGGATTTCTTTCTGGAGTAGGCTTCGGGAGATGAGAGCCGTACGAGTATCTGGGGTGGGAATAGTAGTGACCTCTGTATAAAACGCCGCCGTAGTTGTGAAGGCGTGAGCATCGCCTTCGGATCGGGTAGGTAGACGCCCGTGGAGGATAGTAAACATATAGTACGTTTGCAGACTTATGTGGTTCGAGCGTGCCCCAAAGCGAGGAGAAGTCGTGTGCATGCAGAGTTGAGTTTGTTCTTGTCATGGTGTTTAGTATCGTCAATCAACGATTCAAATTATCTCCCCACAAGCGAACAAGCCAATTATGGACCGGCGCGTGTTGGATCGGCAAGTTCACCATCTCTGGTTCCCATGCACAAGTCTGACTCCCAGTTCCTTTGGAAAACGAGCTGCTCAGCCAGCGTCACTAATCCGATACCTGCAGATATCCAGTGGAGTGGGCTACCAACGAAGCGGCCTGGCCCATCCATGTCGCTGGCGCGACATCCGTACACACGGCTCCAGCAAAACGTTACCGCGATGAGTTCCAGCGCGACGTGGCCCCGGTAGTCGACGGCCATGAGTTGCCACCCCAGAAACGAGTCAGGGATGGAAAACCAAATGGGATCCTGAAGGCAGCGCGGTCCACACCTGGGACCTGTCACAAGCCTCAGGCTGTCGCCAGTATCCCAAAAAAGATCAATAGAGAACCCAAGGAGGCGGGACGAGGAGCGGAGAAGCTCAGGGTCCCGGATTCGCAGGGAATTTACCATCGATCTATGTTGGGGCCAAGTCTCCAGCAGGGGTGGGCGGTAGAAGCTGCGAACGGACAGCTGATCTGGGTAGAGGGGAGCGTGGAGGAAATGGCGCACCGCACTGATAGCACAGTGCAGCAGCAGGAATGCTTCGAGATCCCGAGGGACTTCAAGACCGGCTACCGAGCGCTACTTGTAGCGACGCAGGCTGACTGGGCACGTGGGGCAGTTCGCGAGATCAAATGCCGACTTTGTCTCAAAGCCAAGTTCAAGAAGTGGGGCGAATACAAGCGTCACTGCGACTGTACGGAGATGAACCTGCTCTTGATCTACTTCTGCGACTGTAGATGGGATAGATGCTGCGAGTGTGACAGAGTCGTCCGAATAAGGGAGGAGAGAAAGAGGATGGGAAAACGAGAGAGAGAGGAAGTCAATCAGAAAAAGACAGACGCGGAGAGGGATCGGCCGAGATCGTGTGGACAGCAGTTCCACAGAACGATCGCCGATGATAGAGAGCACGGAGAGGCAGGGAAAAGAGGGGAGAACTTTATTAGAACTGATTGGAGTCGATGCCCTCCTCGACGAGTAGGAGGGCGGACTTAAATACATGCGCGCTACCTATAAGATCTGTATCATAGAGGCGACCTCGGAGGTACCGGTGATAGGCATTGAATAGAGTGTATAAGCGTATAAAGGGAAGAATAAATGAGGGTGAATGAGAGAAACATACGGATGCCGCGTGGTAGTGGCTAAGTGTCGGTAAGCGTTTTCGAGAATGCGAGACCAGAGATGTAAAATAAAGGGAAAATGAAAGGGAGGGCGAAGCGAGAAGGCAGTGAGGGCGGAAAGGACTGTAATTGGGACGCGTAGTTCGTACTCGTCTTGTGTCGCAGCTTGAAGGACGTGTTGTGTCGAGCGCGAGGCAATGAGGACAACGACAACAAAAGAAGGAAAAAGAAAGGAAAAAGAAGTCAACAATGTCACGTGATGGCGGGCGCTCTACGCGGAAGTCCGTTCCGTTCCGCGCGCAGCCCCGACGCACTCCTTACACGACGACTGCGGGGATTACTTTGCGCGCAGTGATTCGTGCCAACGGCACTGCGAAAGTCGGCCCCCGAGTGCCTCCGAGTGACGACCGAGAGAGCGAATGCAAGCGCAGAGCGACGCCGTGGGCGCACGATGAGTTCATAGGGAGGCTCGAGGGATACCTGACCACAGGTGAGGAGGACATCGGGATGTCGTTTACGAAGACCATCAAGGACATGTATCCCGATTCCTCAAAGAAACACGCACATTAGGGGCAGCAGGGAGTAGAATCGGGTCCCATAGACAATTTGCCAGTTTGATGCGCTCTTGGCCTGCTGTGTATTCTTTCTGTCCTTCTTGCTGCACTGTAGTAACTATATATACTCTGGAGAAAATTTCTTGATCCGTGATCCGCTCAAAACAAGTGTCCTCGATGACGCATCGCCACGCTGCACCTTGTGACCGTGCGACACGGGTTAGTAATTTAACCGCGCCCGAGGTAGGACGTTCGGAATATAGTTCCCTCCCCACTTTTTCTCCTCGCGTTCTCTCTTCTCTTTGCCTTCTCCTCCCTCGGCTCGAACTCCCGAGCCGTTGCGCATCTTCAATGGCGGCTTAAATCTTACAAGTTTGGAAATATACAATCATCAATGCTAATAAAGCATCTCAACTAGAGTCGTCTTATAAATTATAGCGAAGGTTTGCATAACGAGTGTTCTTTGATAGTACATGACAAAGAAAGCGAGCATGACGAGGCATGATTGTATGATCATCGATTCTGATGTGCGCTGGCCCCGAGTCAGTCCAACGTCATCTAACCGAGCGCATAATCTGAATTCGTTAGCGTTGCTGAAAGACAAGGCGGGCAATCACACCGTACCTGTTGCTTCTTCTCAGTGAGGACATGCGACAATTGCGCCCAAAGAGAGTAGCTTCGTTCAAACATGCCTTGAAATCTAATTCTATGAAGAAAAAAAAAGTTAAATACATACTGCCAAACGGGTATCTGTAATAGTCCATTTCAAATGGAGTAGAATGCCCAGTGACGATAATCACGGTCATGGTCTTGACAACAATGGAAACTGCATCATCTGTATAGTTCCGCGTCCATCTGTTCTTCGTCGGTTCATGTTGTTTGATATTCGTGGCTCATCCACGACACTTGGAAATACCGTCTCGAGAACCCTATGTAATCTTCCAATCACCTCGTTTGATTCGGCCCTGTTCTCCTGCCCGTCTCATCAGAGACGATTCGGAAATTCTTCTCTCCAGAACGCTCCTACGGAAGGCCGCTTGACTTTCTGAACTCGCGAGAGTTGCGACCATTTCCATGAAAAACGTAGCAGCTTTGGCCGGGGGATCGACCTTTGATTCGCAAGGACGCCATAAATGTAGGAATCGAAGTTCATCGAGTCGGCCTTGGAAATGTCGTCGAGTGAATTGAATATTGTGTTTGACGACTTTCCCATGACCTCCTGTAACCAGGCTAGCTCCGGCTCCTCAAGAGGTTGTTTGCGTACGAGGTGTCTTGCGAGTAATGCGCAAATGGAGCGAGAGACGATGCGGACGTGAGGATCCGTGTCGGCCCATAGTGGTCGCATAAAATGGATATTTGCAAAGTTGGTCCGGATGTCATTCAAGACGGATTGGGATGGGGAGACTCCATATGGGTCACCAGAGGCCTTGACAATACGAAGGATGGCATCCAAACATACCAACAGGCGTCGCCTGCGGGCGTGCTCGTCGAGTTCAACTGTGTTTGGTGCACAACTTCGTAGAAGAGAGAGAAGGTGGTCGCGAAAAACAATCCTTCCGGATTCGATGGGTACGCTCATGAGCTGGGCGAGCAAATCCCCTGGAGTGTTGACAATGAAATCTTGATCTTGCCTTTTTCGGCCATCGCAGGAAGTTCGAGCAGCCAGGCAAGTGCCTTGACGTCAACAAATGCCGGCGCTTCCAGGGCTCCTTGGATGATGCTGATCGAAAGCCGTTCTTGAGGTACTTCCCATGTTTACGAGGGAATTGTCGATACTATCTAACCATTGAATGAGCTTTCCCTGTTTCCCCGACTCGACATCCCCGGATTAGATGGAACGAGGAGGGCATGAAATCGCCTCAGGATCCACCGAAGGCAGAACGCCGCGAAAAATGCGGAAGCATGCCATAGACACCAAAGTATGCTGGATACCGGGGTACCGTATGGGCAGTTGTGATAGAGGCAAGGAAGAATCGACAGCGTGAAGTATGCCATTCCAATTATCCCGACGAAGATGGAGAGAACGATGGCGACGGTCTTGTTGACGATGAAAAAGAACATCACGAGGCCAGTGAAAAATAAGAACACGGAGAGGTGAAGGAGCATTGGGGCTGCTTCGACTGCGTGATGTATGCCGAAATTTAGGGTGCCGAGGAACAAATATGAACGGACGCGCGCTCGTTCGCTGGACAATCTGGGTAAAAGAGGCATCTCGTTATATCTGCGCATCCATTGCTGGATCAAGATTGCAAGCAGGGCGGAGGTGAGGCTAAGCACAAGGCTCAGAGCCCACACCGTGTTGACACAGACGATGGTGGTAGGAGAAAGGGGAGAATGGTCGTCAGAATCGGGAGACAGCTTTTTATAGCTTTCAACGAGAGCGGCGGCAACGGTTGCGGAAAACACAACAGCCTTTTGAATGTTATCGTTAAGATACCGCACTGGCCCAATGTATAAGGACTTACAAAGATGAGGATATCACTTGTGTCCTTCCTCCAAACGTCGGTTACACGTTTGTCATATTCTCCAGATTCCATCATGTACGCAGACCACATTTTGTTTGTTGAGTCTTCCTGGGCTGTAGCTGGGGTCACAAGGAGCTTTTACGTTCTCTATTCCACTGACGTACCCTCGTTAAAAGTAGAAACTCCTTGGGAAAGAGGGAACGGTTCGCCGGGTTGACTATATGAATCGGGCATTTCCTTCTGGATTTACTATGTAGTTGACGAAAGAGAGATTGGTAAGTCCATATAGGCGTATACTGTTTCTACCTTTATAGCCTCGAGCTAGTCCCGCAACTTCCCTTGAAATTCGGCACCATGACAAGCAGCTTGATGTAAAGTTGAGCCTCGAAGGAAGTTGATGGTCTGACAATGATGGAACCAGCCCCTTGATTGATTGGCATGAAGCGATTTTCTTTAGAAAATTTATAGCGGCATGATGCGATGAGCGTAACCTGAAACTAAGTAGGCTGTACTTGTGTTGAGCATCGCCCGGGTAAGTAAAGTCTAATTACTGTAAGATAATACAAGGGCACGCGGTAAACACGAGGCAGCTGATCGGCACTTGGGTGCTGCATACTGCGTTGTTGCCACTCAGTACAGTACTGAGAGTGATTCGCGAGCTCACTCTCGTGTCTTAGAGATCCGAGAGTACTGACATGAAAAAACTCAGCGATAGTCAACAGATTGGATTAGGCTCCGAGCCTAATCCAATCTGAGTCTGTAACTGGCACGGCCAGGTCCGGGTATTGGTTCTAACTTACGACTTATGAGTAGGACTACCCGCATTCGAGTCCATAAGCACCCATAGCACTTCACCGATTGACCGATTAACCTGAAAATTAAATTAAGTATGGTTGATAATAGGCCGCTATGAACGGTGAACCAGATGCCCTGACATCGATGCCCCAACGTTTCATGGCGACTTGGTGAGACAAACACGCCGTTAGCACCCGCAGAGGCACAGCATCCAGCCTTAGCCTCAACAGTCTCAGCACCCAGCCACTGCAGGCTGCTTTCCGCATGGACATCAGCCACTATCGTTCCAGAGTCCAAGAATTGTTTCGGAAACTAGTACATTCTCAGGCTAGAATGGAAGCACTCACTGCTGTCTGTGCGATGCTGTGAACCTGCTGAATTTTGGGAGTTAGGACGGACGGGCGGCTGTATGAGACATGAGATCCTGCCACAAGTCGTGAGGTGTGAAGAATGGTGAGCCGCTAGATGGATACAGCGGGATATTGGGCGATTTGGAAGACTCGGAGCCGATAAATGTGCCAGCCGTGGACGCAGCTCAGCCGATATGGTATTAAGAAGTTCAGAGTTTAGTCAAATATCGCAACAAACAATCGACGCATATTATTCGGAAATCGTTGAGTAATACGACGTTGAGTCTACGGATGACAGTAGGCATCCGCACCGCACACAGGGGGCACGGCGCGTGGTAACATCAACACCGTCATCCCACCCAGAGGGACTTCGAGCTTCGACACTGACACAGGGGCCACTGGCACGACAAGCCACAAGAGGAGTACCATTCGGCGGCGAAGAATGACGAAAAGTTCTGTTGCCTGGGCCGCTGGTAAAGGATAAGCGAGGTCACCATCATCGTGTATGGGCGGCTAAAAAAAAGCAACCGATCAACACGAGTACGTACACGTTGAAGAATTGAAGTGAGAGTGAGGAGTGAGTGAGGTAAAGAGAGACGCTGATCGGCGTCTAAGGTCAAGGAAGATCGCGGAATCTACTAGTAGTGGCTGATGCACGTGCTTCATCGCCCTCCGAGCGCCGGCCCTCCGTCTGGAAACCAGTGCCTACTCACTTATACCACCCCATTTCCTATGTCTCGTCCATATTCTCTCTCCTCCCCATTGTTCTCTTCTCTCTCTCTTTCCAAGTACGATACGATATTTTACGATACGATTGACTCACACATCCCTCCCAATTGGACGCGTGACACCTTGTGCACAAGCCCCTGCGCCATTGCCCTATGCGACACCTACCCACTAGTACACCATTGCACCTCGCGTACTCGACTTTTTCACTCTTCTTTACCTTTCAAGTTTTCTCTCATAGACGAGGTGTCTCATTAAGCTTACAGTTTCAGTTACATTGCCTGGAACTTGTAGTACAATGGCTTGTAAGTATATAGATAGCGTGGTGTGCGCTGAGCGAAATGTTATCCAGTCCTGGTGTTCTCTTGGTTGGAGGAACAACGCAACAATTTGGACGAAGGATACGACCCCTTCGCGCTTTTCCAGGAACCTCCGCAAAATACAGGTTGTAGTCATTACAAAACGTAACATCAAATACTCTGCCTCTGGAGCGATGTGTGATGGCTCACTGACACCAAGTAATAATAATAATCCGAGGAGAGCGTAGGGATTAAATAGAAAGTGGGCACTGTAAGCTGCAACTTTGGGTACGGGTCAGGGCAATATGATGCGTACTGTACCATTACTGAGTACTACAGTGCCCAGCCTGGATATGTCCCTCTGCAAATCCTTGTCCTCCCTCTCCGTGGTTCTAGCTTCCGCTACGCACGGTGACGTTTGCGTGTGCGCAGGATTCGAGCCTTCATTGTATGGAGCGCTATGAAGGCGCGGTATCGAAGGGTAGACCGATGGCACTCAATACTTTGTACCGGAGGTCGTTGTTCATGCGATGCCTGAAATTATCGTCCTCCAGTTCCTGCGTTATATCATTAATATGAGGCTGAGAGTCTCCGTGTCCTTCGACCATGTTTCCCACCAAATCCAGGAGCATCTCCACGATATACGGCGGGTAGGAAAAGTCAGAAAAGATCCCGCGGCCTTCAATAACGAGATCGCAGAGGATATCAACCAGAATTCGCTGCGTCCCGGCCGAATTCTTACTCTTCTTTCAGTTAGATGTGATAACATTGAAAGTGCCAGTATAGAGAAAAGTCTTCAACTCGGGCGATGAAGAAGTGGGTGAGAATTGTTGGAGTGCAAGAAAGAAAAGTTCGATGGTAAAACCGAGACCGCCGCCGTCACGTAGGTCCAGCAGACGCCATAGTTGCCGTTTCATCACGGAATCGAGTCCACACAATGGGACGGCGACTTCACGGAGGTACTTCAAACTTTTGAGGGTATCGTCATGAAATTCGGTGTTCTGTCCCTCGGTTATATCGCGCAGTCTTCGGCCGAGAATGCATAAGCTTTGAAGTTGCTGTCCGGGGAATACCAATTGCGGTAGGATGGGGGTAGTTTTAACGGAAGGCAGATCGAAGTCTTCGTCTGTCATCGAAGGTGCGGTGGGCTGCAGCGTGTCAAAGAATACGCCTGGGGGACGTCGCATCAACTTGTGTGTAACCTCATCCATCATTTCCTGGACGAGGCGGATTCGCCAATCAATTTCTTCCAAATCAGCTGCCTCTGTTGCGATACTCTCTAGCTCGTGAATTGATGCCTCGCGACTGTTTAGGATACCTCTGATCTCGGATTCCGTCCTGCTCTGGTTCAGGATCCAGGGCTCTAAAGCTAGACGTAGATCCAAAACGGCCGCCCACGCCTTCTTCAGATAATCGTCCATCTTCTGTGCGGCCGTCAATGCCATTGCCACGTTTTCTCGACTACCAAAGTTTGTCTGAAAGAGCGCAATTCTGTCCAGTGCGAACTTCGTTATTTCCTGCAGCCGGTTGTCGCTAACTATCTGCCAGATAGTCACGAGCGAAAGGCATGTCCAGCGCACGGTGAACAAAGGGTTCGATCGGATTGTCAACGAGTTGTTTGTCTGTTCTCTGTCGCCCACTTCGCTGAGCACCTCTGTAATGTCTCCAAAGCAACCCAGTTCGACATTCGTACAGCATACAAGAGATGCTGTAGTTTCGATGCATCTGCGCATACGCATGCGTTGTATCTTCGTGTCCTCGTACTCTCCTTCGTTCTCGAAAACGTTCCGCACGCATCTGCAGAGACGGTCGACGGTGGTTCCATTGTGTAGAGATGGGAGACCAGGATGAGGTTGGTCAACAGGAGACGTCGACTGGTCATCTCTCACGACCGCTTTCCAAACGGCTCGGCCCCACACCTGGTTGAAAGAACCGGGGATTGCCAGTACGAAGGCCTCCATTTCATCGCTATCGTCAATATGCTCAACTAGCCACTGAACGGCGCGCACGTCCCGGTCCATGCGACCTTTGGTCGGTTTCATCACATTTTTTTCCTGATGTACTTCCATACTCGCAGGACTGACCAGTTTTTCACGAAAGCGATTATAACAACGACAACGACTGTCATGTAGTCTTCGGACGAGATGTCGAATAAGGTCTGAGAATGGGGTTCGATAGGGCAATTGGGGATCCCACATTGGCGCAATCATGCAGTAGAGATAGAGGGATACGAAAACGACGATAGGAACCGCGGCGGTAACAAAAACAGCTGTGTTGATTTGAAGGATGGTGTCGCTAAGCCCCCAGAAGAAAAGTAGTAGGGAGATATGGATAAGCCCGGGGACGAATTCCGCGACCGATGACAAGCGTTTGGCGCCTTCGAACAAAAACAGTCGAATTCGCGCAGTATTCAGAGGGTTTCTGGACTGCTGGAAGATGCGTATATAGGCCCCAGCCCATTGCTGAACAAGCGTCGCAAGAAGGGCGGCGGAGAGGCTGCATACGAGGCTAATAAGCCATAAAATATTTACTCGGCGGTCAGACGCCGATGGATGAAAGGTCGGGTAAGGCAATGGGGGAGTATAATTGATTGAGGTCTGGCCGTCCACCGAGGTTAATTGCCGCGATATACGATCAAGCATCTGAACAGCCTAGTTCTGGTAATAGGCCGACTAGTCCGCAGGGTTCACCTTCAGATTCGGAATCTTTAGGATAACGAATGCGGTGAGAACGATAGAGAATAAGCCGGCCTGGAAAGAAAGTGACGTCAATCCTGGCCAAGCAGGAAAAACATGCACATACGAATATGAGGACCCCAACCATATCTTCTTTCAAGGCCTTTGCCCATGCTTCATCATGACTCTTAGCTTGCTTTCCAAACAGGTCATCAGCACTATCGTCAAAGTCCTGGAGTTGTTCGTGGGATTCTTCGGGAGTTCGATTTGAATTATATCAATTATTCATGCCTTCAACACTATCCCATCAATCGTCAAACACCCACAAAGAACAGGAACATACCAATTTCGAAACAGTAACGGAGGTACGAACAAAACCGTGTACCGTGTGAATTCGTGTGTTTCACACATGGAGTCGTGAGAACAAATTCCCCGAAACGCGCAATTTAGCCGCCCGTTACGTTTATCCCGCGACTGGTTGCACCATGAACTCAACAATAAAGCTAGTGATGTGCAAGGCCCGGCTCAACTTTAAGTAGAGTAGAGCCTGGCTCCCTCGGTTCTCGTGCCATACGTGCGATCACTGAGGTGAGCAGGCTATCTGCCTATCCCGCACGTTCATTATTACACTCACTCATGCGGATAGATTGTCTTATCTTGGTAATACATATAGTTCTCGTGCCATACACATGATCAGTGAGATAACTGTCTTATCTAGACAATCCTGCGCGTGTCCACTTAAGCTCACCCCAACTCTATCAGATTGCTACATCCCTCCTTGCCCTGCGTGGGAAAATGGCTCATAGCAGTGGTTAGGTTTAAGGAGCCCCCAAAGACTAGGAGTTAAGAAAAAGCCTACTGCAAATATGCCCTATTGTCTTATTTATTTTCGACAAAAAAACTGAGTGTGGCGCGGTGAAAACCCGCCATACGACCTAAGTACTGCACTACACTCGTGTGTACGCTCCGAGCCTCTACAATTCCGAGTCCTCAGCTTGTCCTCCCACTCAGGCTCTCGTGGCTTCTGGATCCGAAAGAAAGAATAGCTCCTCCAACTTTGGGGTAGCACTATACGATGACATCTATGGAACGTTCAGTGCCGCCACCCATAGAGGAAAGGGAGGCTCGATCCACGCACACGTCTTGGTTGCGTTGAAGGACTACAAAGGCGGGGAATTGGAGGATAGGCAGAAGGCGCCCAACACTTTGTCCCGGAGGTCGATGCCAGTTTCCGTGAAATTCCCGGGATCCTCGTCCCTCAGTTCATTTATTACACTGTCAATATGAGGATGCGAGCCTCTTTGTCCGTCGACCATATTTTTAACAGAACCAGGGGCATCTCCATGATATACGGCGGGTAGGTAAAGTCAGAAAAGATCCCACGTCTTTGGATTACAAGATCGCAGAGGATATCGAGCAGAATTCGCTGCGTCCCGGCCGAATTTTTGCTCTTCGTCCAGTTAGATTTAATAACCTCGAAGGTACGGGTATAGAATTCCTTCGTCAACTCGGACGATGGAGACGTGTCGGATGATGATGATGTCGGTAAGAGTTGTCGGAGTGCGAGAAAGAAAAGTTCGATGGTAAAACCGAGACCGCCGCCGTCACGTAGGTCCAGCAGACGCCATAGTTGACGTTCCATCAGGTGCTTGAGTCCGAGCAAAGGGACGGGACTTCGCGGAGGTATGCCAAGCTTTTGAGGGTATCCTCATGCAATTCGGTGTTCTGTCCCTCGGTTATATCGCGCAGTCTTCGGCCGAGAATGCATAAGCTTTGAAGTTGCTGTCCAGCGAATACCAATTGTGGTGGGATGGGGGTGGTTTTAACGGAAGGCAGATCGAAGGCTTCGCTTGTCATCGAAGGGGTGGGCTGCAGCGTGTCAAAGAATACGCCTGGGAGACGTCGCATCAACTTGTGTGTAACCTCATCCATCATTTCCTGGACGAGGCGGGTTCGCCAATCAATTTCTTCCAGATCAGCTGCATCCGCTGCGATCCTCTCTAGCTCTTGAATCGATGCTTCGTGACTGTTTAGGATGCCTCTGATCTCGGATTCCGTCCTACTCTGGTTTAGGCCCCAGGGCTCTAAAGCTTGACGTAGATCCAAAACGGCCGCCCACGCCTTCTTCAAATAATCGTCCATCTTCTGTGCGGCCGTCAATGCCATTGCTATGTTTTCTCGACTACCGAAGTTTGTCTGAAAGAGCGCAATTCTGTCCAGTGTGAACTTCGTTATTTCCTGCAGCCGGCTGTCGTTAACTTTCTGTTTGATGGCCACGAGCGAGAGGCATGTCCAGCGCACGGTGAACAGCGGGTTCAATCTCGTCGACGGACCGTTTGTCTGTTCTTTCTCGCCTACTTCGCTAAGTACCTCTCCGACTTGTCCGAACGAACCCAGTTCGACATCGGTAAGCATACAAGGGACGCCATTGTTTCAACGCATTCGCGCGTATGCCTACGTCGTACGTCCGTGTCCGTGGAATTTCTCTCTTTCTCGAGAAAGAGCCGCACGTATCTGCAGAGGCGATAGACGGTAGCTCCTTCGAGTGGAGACAGACGACCAGGACGAGGTTGGTCAACAGGAGACCTCGATTGGCCGCCTCCAATGACCGCTCTCCAAACGTTTCGGCCCCACTTCTCGTTGAATGAGTCAATGAATGCCAGTACGAAGGTCTGCACTTCATTGATCTCATTAATGTTGTCAATTAGCCACTGAAGGGCGCGCACGTCCCGATTCATGCGACCCTTGCTTGCTTTCATCGCAGAATCTTCCTGGAATATTTCCATGCTCGCAAGGCTACGCAGTTTTCGGATGAGATCCAAAATGCGGACTGAGAATGGGGTCCTATAGGGCAGTTGTGGATTCCACATTGGTGCAAACACACAGTAAAGATAGAAGGATGCGCCAACCAGGATGAAAGCCAGGGTGGCGATAGAGGTGGATTTGTCGATTTGCAGGATCATGTCAATAATCCCGCAGAAGAAAAGTATAAGGGAGAAGTGGATGAGCCCGGGGACGACCTCTGCCACCTTTGGCAAGCGTTCGACGCGTTCAAACAAAAACATTCGAACCCGCGCAGTCTTCAAGGGATTTCTAGGCGGCGTGAAGACGCGCATATAATCCCTAGCCCATTGTTGGATGAGCGTCGCGAGGAAGGCGGCAGAAAGACTGCATATGAGGCTAATGAGCCATAAAATATTTACTCGGCGGTCAGACGCCGATGAATGAAAGGTCGGGTAAGGCAATGGGGGAGTATAATTGGCTGAGGCCTGGCCGTCCACCGAGGCGAATTGTCGCGATATTCGATCAAGTATCTGAACGGTTTGATTCTGGTAATAGGCCGACTGGTCTGCGGGGTCCACTTTCAAATCCTGGATCTTTGGTACAACGAACGCGGTGAGAACAGCAGAGAATAAGCCAGCCTGGAACGAGTGTGATGTCAGCCCTGGCCAGGCAGGAAAAACATGCACATACGAATATAAGGACCCCATCCATGTCATCTTTCAGGGCCTTTGCCCATGCTTCATCGTGACTCTTAGCTTGCTTTCCGAACAGGGACCATAGATCATTAGCACTATCATCAAAGTCTTCATCCCGTTCGTGGGGCTCTTCACGGGATCGATTTACATCATTTCGATTCCTCCTGCCTTCAACACCATCAATCGCACGGCAATTAGCACTTCGAAGAAAGAAAGGGAGAGAGAGGATCACAGGCTCACCTTGTGGTCCTAGTTCTACATCACTCACGATATCTCCTGACATCACGATCACAATGAGAGGGCGGACTCGGAAAGGCGGTGGAAAGGCACTAAAGGGCACGGAACATCGCCGTGCATGTTTCCTTGAGCGCTCGCACCGCCAGTACGGCAAGTTCCGTCCGCTGGAGCGCACAAGCGGGGCTCATAGCTCCAATGACTAGCATTAGTAACAGGTCGGGATGTGATGTTCGTTTCCTCAGTGTGAGTAGAATCCAAGGCAAAACTGTAGCACTCCAAGCCAGCACGGGTCTGTGCTATTGTGACTGATTCAAGTTTGCATACTCTGAGTGATACTCATCTCAGATCGAAGTATGAATATAATCATTGATTCAAGCCATCAGCATTCTCACAGATTTCTTGTGGATGCCTGTACTAGTACTGTAAGGTGGGCAGTCCGGCTGCCCTCGGAAGCTGCCTTTCAATTCATTTCTTGATCTGCATGTCTCCTCCCTTCGATACAGCCCTCTTCATCTTGGACATCGTACATACATTTTCGCGTTGCACGTGACCCTTAGTTGCTAGGTAGCTAGGCCGCGCGTCGTCTTCGTCTTCTGATCCTCACTCGTTCTCTTGCCTCCTGTCTTCGTATCACCGATAGCCGCTTCATGTATTTAAGTCAGTACGAGCATCGTAGCTTGGAGGAGAATTCTAGTCGAGCAAGTTCGCGTTTTCCCCCTCTTTTTTTGTGTGCGCTAGCCGTCTCTGGACGCTTTTCTTTTCTTCCCCTTCTCTCTCTTGCGTCACATCAGTCCGCCTGAGGAGTCACGCCGATGCGAGCTACCGTGCCGCGGTGTGCATATCCTCAGACGTTCTCTTGCTGACAGCCCTTCTTACATCCTGTCTCCTTTCTCTGTCCGCCTCGAACTCACCCCAGCGCGCCCTCACGCGCTACAGTACCGTACAGGCATTAAAAGCCACAAGTTGAAAAGCGAAACAGGCTATGTCCAATTTCCCACAAGTCTGGAATTTTTTGTACTTCACAAGCCTCAACAAGACCACAAGATGACGAGATTTACAAGATCGAACGTGGAAAATCACAATAATTGTATTAAATGCTGTCACCACACTCTCTGCAATGTTAGGGAAGTAGATTTTCACTGCGACGTGCTCCAGCCGCCCAGTTACGACCAGAGGTGGGAACTCCGGGTGCGTCCGGATTCGGGAACGTTGCGACTCTACGGCCACATAGGACAGCTCTGACAAGAGGAGTGATGTGCATTCGTGATGGTGCACAGGGAGACAATGAGGGGATGAGTTGGTGCACAAATTGAAGCACAGAATGATGTTGAAATGGAGGTGGCAAATGTGCGCGTGTGGGGTGCAAACCGATGTACCAATTTGAGTCTACCAGCACGGGACGTTGGTGGCTCAAAAGGATCAGCATTCACTGACGTGCGGTCATCGACAATATACAGCAAACTTGCAGCCGTGCCTTTCGCGTCGGGCGCGACGATAAACTCGAAGTCCTTAGTGCGCAACTCTGTCGTCGTCATCGCCCCTCATGCGGAGCGGGAGCAGTGGAGCCCCGCCGCGGATGTATAGATATTCGGGCAAGACATCGGGAACAGGTCGAGCATAAGCGCAATGCGTATGAACGGCCTTGGGAGGGGATCGAAAGTAATGGCCCCGTCTGGATCCCCCTGGTGTGAACTGGTAGATGACGTCGTCTCCTTATCGGGCGCCTGTCTACTAATTGA
Organism: Russula aff. rugulosa BPL654; assembly: GCA_022496225.1. NCBI lineage: Eukaryota > Fungi > Basidiomycota > Agaricomycetes > Russulales > Russulaceae > Russula > Russula aff. rugulosa BPL654. Next base: position 15,267 of record WTXE01000043.1, on the reverse strand, counting down.
CGACTCGTTGGCAGAACCGTCTGATGCCAACTCCATTTCTGACGGAGACCCCGGCAAATTACAGCCTTGAACGGGGCTGGGTCTGGGCTGGGTGGCATAGGCGATGGGTCACCCAAGCGCTGACGCGCTGACAAGGCATATCAGTTCAAATATGCCCGAGAACGGTGTGAGAGGTGTCGCACGCACTCGGAACTGGCAGCCAACGAAGTGATTATAGTGACTTTGGGCCCATTGAGGCAAAGGGGACGCTACCGACGACATCCTTGTGTTTCAGGCGTAAGTATGCGAGCACGGCGGCCTTGTCCTGGCTGATAGTCGTCCTGGGTATGGAGGTAAGCAAATGGACTGCAGTGTAACGATGAAACAGACTACTGTAGTGAAGGCTTTTAACGTTGGGAAATTCATCGAGATGTACGAGGTTAAGGGAGGAAGTGCCGACGAGTTCATGAGGTTCGTAACCTGTCTGTACTTGAGTGGATTTCCTGGAGAGAGAAAGGTGACGCTCACAAAGAAGTTCACTGGCGGACTGTCAGAAAAATCCAGCGGGCCTTCAAGGGAGTGAAGTTGACATCTGTCGGCGTGATGTTTTGACCAGCGCATTCGACAGTGGTGAGAGAAGCTGCTCGAGTTGGTGTGGCGACATTCCAGACGAGGACATGAATGCGTCACATATGCTGTGTTGAAGTTGACTTGTAAAAATTTCAAGTAGTCAAATTTCCAAGCCCGCCGTCCACCTCAGCTCATGTCAGTCACCAGCCAGTTCCCCTCATAAGGGAGTTCGCCTTCTGGTAGCTCCCCAGTCTCGACTATCTCCCACGTCATCCGTGCCGAGCCTTCAGGATGCATGCAGCATGACCATACAGTACTCCCATGTCAAGCTGCCAGAGACGGCTGCCAATGCCCTGCCACCTGCCATGCTCCTTTCTTCGGTGACGATTGTGCCGCTGCCACATGTGGCCATTCCTACTGGAAGGGTACGTTTTCAATGCCCACTTCCCCGCTATGTTGGCCACCATTTCGCAGGTGCAGTCGCCATCGCCACCAAGGTCAACTCGGCTGCCAGATCTGGCTTCAACGACAATGCTTGGGCGAACTGACCGAGCAGCTCAACCAAGCCCGTTACTTCGATGTCCCTCACCCCAGAGCGCGTTCCGTCCGTGCCACCTCTCCCTGGTGCGCTTCCCACCGCACCTTCCGCTCCCACTCCACCGTGGCCTGCATGTCATCATCTGCCCCAGTGACGCAAACAACGTCGCAAAGACGACGGAGGCTCATCTTTGACCAACTGAGCCGCCTCACCCAGCTACGCGTTCAGGACCCCGCCCCAGCTGCCCCGGGGGAGGGTTCTGCACCTTCACCTTCAGTCACAAATCCACTACCATCGGGCTACAACCAAGGAATGGGCATGGTCTCTGTCCAGTCAAACCGGTGTCATTTGCTCCATCACACGGTCGATTGTCTCTTCCTCTGGGGTACTCGGTATTTGGCGCGGCACATCCACATCGTTAATCCAGTACGTTCATTCACCTCGTCTTCGTTTCTTGACTGGCTGTTTATCAGGCATGTGGATTCTGATATTCCGGGTTCCCAGTAACGTCCCAGGCATCGCGCTATATTTTACCAGTTCAAGTCAAGTCCGCTTCTTGGCCGCCTCACTGTTCTCCATGCTGACCAGTTCTGGGAACCTCCTGACTGGCAGACGCCAGCTCGAGCTGACAACAGACATGAAGAGCGAGGCATACGAACACCAACATCCCACCATTTCTAAAGCCCACTTGCCCGACGTGTCCCGCAACAGGAACAGACAGTGTCTCCTGCAAAGCTCGGTAACAGCAGCGATGCACCTCCGTGTTCCAGTTTTATCACGACCGACGCTCAGTGTCCGCACCCAGAGTGCTACCACACGTTCCTCCGGCCCTGGTGCCAGCGTGACCAACGCCTTGGCGACCCTCCCGCCGTCAGGGGCAAATGGCAAGCTCAAATTGTGGTGCCGCCGGTGCTACCTAAGCACCCCAGGCGTCGGCGCGTGGTAATCGAGTAATCACGTGCACCAGTAGGCTGTAGATAGAGACCGAGGAGCTGACTTAATGGCCCTCTTAATGTGTTAAGCTGCTTATGAGGCGCGCGCGATGGGCGGCCGTGAGGGTGAAGCGGAACAATGTTTCTAGGCTAGGATTTCCTTCCTGTAAATGTATTATTTGATATATTACAGATTTTGTACACTTGTCATGCTTGTAAGGCTTGTGAATACTGGCCAGCTGTGCCACAGACTGACAAGCCCAAAAAGCGCCCAAAGGTCCACAAGTTTTCGATGGATTTTTGGCTTAAGCAACATAGATACTGGACAATGGGGAGACAGTACTCGGAGTCAGGCTCATCGGATAAGTCATCATCAAAATTATCCTTGTTCGCTTGCCAGTACACCAGGCTCCCCATCTTGCATACACTTGCGCGTGTCAGGACGGCAAACTCTGCCGTCACTAACTTAATTATGTCTGGAAGATGTGTGCACATGCCGCTCCCGCCTGTGTCACTCCCCTTGCCCGCGCTGCTCCGCATCTTGTTCCCCCTTACAGTACACCGGGTCTCCTACCCCATTCTCAGGAGAAAAGGGGCCCTTCAGCTCCCCCCGTATTATCACTTACCACAATTTACATAATCAATGTAATTCAAACTCAGTTCGATGATGAGGTTTTGTAAAACACGGGGTAGGGAAAGGACCACACGAGGTAGGGAAAGTACCACACGATGTAGGGAAAGTATCACGAGGTGTAGGAAAAGTACGACACGAGGTAGAGAAATTATCACACGAGGTGTAGGAAAAGTACCACACGATGTAGGGAAAGGACAACACGATGTAGGGAAAGGACAACACGAGGTAGGGAAAGGACAACACGAGGTAGGGAAAGGACAATACGCGAGGTAGGGAAATCGCTTCCGCCTCATAGCCACCACGGTCCGGTCCCAAAATAGCAATTCTCAATTCATTTTTGCCGTTTTGGGACTGAGGCTTCTGGCACCCGAAACATGCGTTGTGCCAAGTGCCCACATTGCATCGATATTTAATCGTGTAACTCTGTCCTAGCGCTGACAGTGCGTCCTCCCAGTGCCCCCTCCTCCCAATGGCTCCTGCCCCCAGTGCTATCTTCTCAGAGCCAACAGGACTCTGCGGCCTGAGATTGCGCTGAGACATTGGCAGCCTCGTCGAATCCTCGTCGGATTAAGGCGACGGAGCCTCAGGTGATGCTTGGAGACATCAAGTCGATTGCATGGGACGGCACTGGAGCTCTCAGGCAACAGGGGCCAACAGTGTATCGCTCGGGTGGCTCGGCAGTGTCGACACTCAGGCCTCAGGCCTCAGGAATGATTGGTGAGCAGAGGTCACCATTCGTACGAGGCGAATCGCCGCAAACATAGTCACCTTAGACTGACAATAAAACAGGATCACCAAACTGGAGTTCCTCCCAATGCGACCCCAGGTTGTGCTGCTGCAGGAGTGTCACAGGGCCGCCCATCACGTTGGACACCACCCAGTCCAACTCAAGCTGGCACCAACAATTTTTCTGGTAGAGGTTTGTTGTGACCCGGACTTATATAATAGATATATCTTTGCTAACATCGTTCTAGGGCTGTGTGTGATGCAACATCGACATCCCATTTCGAGGAGATTTCCAACACCTCTCCCCGCCCAGTCTACCAATAATCAAGGGAATCGACGCCACGTGTCAGTCACGCGATCCCCCGCTCACCATCACTTCATTTCGGTTTGCTTCCTGATCCTCATCGACTCGTACGGAGAACACAGTACGCCGCATCAGGCGCGGCTGTGCACAACTGTGCTGCTGGCTGGGGATCAATTACGTAATACAACCCATTGCCCAGCCTCGTGGGCTTTCCTGGCTTTTCGGGTACGTCGTTCTTTGATCTCACGCGAAGACCACGAGTTGAATGACTCCTTCATTAACCTGTGGGTTGTAACATGCACTCCTCATGTGTTGTCGACGTGTAGGCATTTCAGCTTCATGGCAGCTGTGGTGCTGGAGATGGGTGTCGACTGCCGGCCGCAACTCCTGGGGCAATCTTACACGGCCCTGGCCCAGCTCAGTGAAATCCAGGAGGTAGCTTCCGTCGGCATGTCCATCAATCTGCTCATAGGACTGGCACGGTCCTTTCTGAGCCTCAGCCTGCACCTCCGATAACGTCTGAGCCATTACCACGAGCACCTCGGCCCCCATCCAGCATGATCCAGCGCCAGTCGGATTTCCCCACGTCCAGATTTTGATTCATGTGAAGACCACGAGTAAAGCAGGCTCCTTTCTATTGACCTGCGACCCGCGGTGTGGGTGCCTCGTGTTTGTTATCCTCTCCTTATAATTCAATTTCAGTCACTATCCGACCACTCGTATACCCCCATGGGAAACTGCTTCAGCAGCGCTACTACAGCCCCTTCTGAGCCTCAGCCTGGGTTTCCGGTAACAGAGCTGAGGCCATCTGCCCCGGCCGCATTACAACTTAATGAGGAGTCTTCAGTCCCGTCGTCGTCTCGACTACCGTCCCGACCTCGCAGTCATTCACCAGGATCTAAGCACGAGCCGACACACCACAACGGATGGTCGTCACAAAATATAACCCCACGCAGTAGGACTAAGTCCGCACCACAGGCGCCTCAAACGTTCAAATCGTTATTTCCCCAGGACTCTAGGCCTAGGGCCCGTTCAGTAGTGTCTAAAAGAGTACACACAAAGCCAGGAGTCCGTTCATCGACTATGAGCTACCCTAGCTGCAGAGCACTTAGCTCGACAGTTAAGAAAGTACTTAATGGTAACCCCCAGTATGTGGCCCGATTTATGATATATAGACTGCACTCTCAACCATCCATAGATTCAGGATTCTCGTAGTGGGGAAGGTAAGTATACAGGGCACTCAGCTGAAACCCAGGTCAAACTGATACTACGCTTAATCATAGAGAGGCTCCGGAAAATCTTCGCTCGTCAATGCTACTTTCAGAGTGAACACGTCGGTGCGTATTTGGTCTTATTTCGTATTCCAGACTATTCAATATGTCGTGCCTCGCAAACAAGGCCGCGCTAGGAATAGAGTCTGACATCAACCTCGCGTTTCGTCCGGATGATAATCATCATCTTATTATCCACGAGTATTCTGGACTCGAACCAGGCGATGCCCAAGGCTTGCGAACTGTCCGAGATTTCATCACCAACCGTACAGATCCGAACCGTGCACCTGCGGAAAGATTGCATGCCATCTGGTATAGAAACGATGTTGAAATGCTTCAAGTTTGTTTGTCTGATGTCTTGACACAGGATATGTCTCCCCACGTCTGATGCCGTTGGCGGGAGCATCGGGGAAGGTATAGATGAGATTTTGAACATGAGAAGAGGTAAGCGCAGTGAAATTCAGGGTTTATATATTCGATTAATAGGAGACCCAGTTCCTGTCGTTGTCGCGTTTACTAAATCTGACCTGGATTTCCGTCATATCTCTGGGTCCGAAAAAGGAAATTACCAGTACCATGCCAGGACCAGGGTATATGCACAGTGCGAACAGTTGTGCCGTTCTCGGCTTCGCAGGGAGGCCAGGGATGTACCAGCAGAGCTCGTTTCCGGTGAGTACCTTACTCTTCGGAATGGCCCTTGGATCTCATCATTGTTTCCAGTGATGCCACAATACGGAGTTCTTATTAACAATCTAATTGTGACGACGCATAAATCCATCATGGGCTTTCGTACTACTGCCCCTTCTCTACGGTGGAGTTCACGGGGAGCGGAGCAACGTATTGCCCCCACTCGTCTCGCGTGGTCCGTTGCATTGAGAGCGTCTCGGGATATTAACATTCAAGCTTCCATCGAGTACGTTGTTTCTCTCTCAACTCTCATGATCTCGTTTCGATGTTTTGGTTTTCAGTATAGGACGATCTCGTGAGTACATTGGCCTTACGGACGAGCCAGCTCTCGCGAATTTATTTCCCCTTAGAATATTGGCGTGGCCTTCGGTCGAGTCCCAACTTCCTTGGTCAATACCTCAAGAGCTGCGTGAACATCATTCACATCGATATCGTCGAAATATGGAACCTTTATGACAGACACAGAGTTGGTTTTCCTCAGTTGCCTGTTGTTTAAACCGCTCAACGGAATCAGTATCTGTCAAGCGACCAATTCGATATAAATATGTCCCACATCGTCAAAGATCTAGCATTACCAGCTAGTCGCGCAACGTCGAGGTAGGTGTATTACATTATAAATTAACATCTCGAGTGAATTCAATTGTCGATAGTGACTGGGATGTATCTGGAGAAAAGCTTGCGGATTGGGTTTACGATGTATATCGAGGCAGGTGAGTGAACACCTAAAAGTGTCACCAATTAGCTGCTTACTCTCTTCTTGCTCGCCAGCCAGGAGAATGTTCGATGCGTGATGGGCTACATCGTAAACCTCACCGTCATCCTGGACGACATTTTCAGAACAACTGGTGGTAACGTAACAGAAAATGCCGTTCTCAAGGCCATGGTGACCCATGTCAGATCTGGCCGCAGGGATAGTATTCACCGGGACATCCGCAGCTTTGTTACCGAGACATCCTCGATCAGGTTTGCCGTCCAACAAGATCTGGACTTGGAGAAGATTATTGACATGATCAGACAATATTGTGCTCCTCCCAATAGTTGACCATTGTTGGGTGGATTTCTTATTGTCTAACATTATATTATTCGTTTTTTTTTAAACCTGAATTTTATATCACAACCCGGAATTAAGAGCAAACTGTGCAGAGACGGTGTCCCAGCGCTACCAGTGCGGGACTAGAACGGTGGCGTTGGGATTCTATAATGCGGGAGCTTAGCGGGTGGGCTGGATGAAGCTTCAAGACATGTTGACAGGTGACAGCAGGATGGGTGCTTACGGTGGCTCACCGCGCTCACCTCGTAGATGGGCCATGAGGCTAAGGCTGGATGCTGTGCCTCATGCGGGTACTAACAGCATGTTTGCAACGTTGGCGCATCGATGTCAGAATATCTGGTTCCCGTTCATAGCGGTCTATTATCGACCTATTCAATGTAATTTTGCAGGTTAATCGGTCAATCGGTAAGGTGCTATGGGTGCTTATGGACTCGAATGCGGGTCGTACTACTCGTAGTGAACTATTACCCGGACCTGCGTGCCCCTGCCCCGGTTACAGAGCCTAATTGACTGTCGCTGAATTCTTTCATGTCAGCACTCTCTCGAACCTCTGGGGCACGAGGGGGTGAGCTTGCAAATCACTCTCGGTACTGGCATCAACGCAGCATGCCGCCTCTAGTTTACCGCTTTCCTCGGATTACTTTCTCATTTCCAACGCCGTCGCTAGATATTAAATTTCCGTGATCACAACAATGAGCACAAGGCGTTCAACCCAGGTTAAGCTCATTATAATAATAATTTTGACCCACTGACATTGATTCAGACGCCACAAATGCGAAATTGGGCAGTTGAAGGCAGCCAATGGTTTGTAAAACTGAAAAGGGGTGCCCGCATGTTCATCACAAGGGCCATTTCGTATTCTGTAAGACCATCTCATCACCGGCCAATTACTAAATGGGTTAGAATGGTGATCTCGGGAGCATTATAGCTCGTAGTAGAGATCGTTTCTCTCTAAGGCGATAGTACACGGAGCCACGGGAGGGCCAGACCCTGCACCAGATGCCATGAAGGATTCTTCCACAGCCACGTTACCGCAATGGTTCCCTTCCTTACCACTGTCTCAACCTTAGTCTCAGTACCGAGCCAGGCTGCTTTCCGCGTGGACATCAGCTGCCATCGTTCTTGAGTCCAAGATTTGTTTCAGAAACTAGTACGTTTTAGAATGCAGGCACTCACCGCTGTCTGTGTAATACCGTGAACCTCCTAAGTCTTGGGACTGGATGGGCGGCTGTTTGAGACATGAGATCCTGCCACAAGTCATGAGGTGTGAGGGGTGACAGTAGGCATCCGCACCGCACGTAGGGGGCACGACGCGTCGTCACAGCCACTTCAACACCGTCGTACCACCTTGGTACACTCGGAGGGACTTCGAGTTTCGATACTGACATAGTGGGACACTGGCACGATAAGCCACCAGAGGCGTACCATCAGAATGACGAAAGGTTCTGTTGCCGTTGGTAAAGGACAAGCGAGGTCAGCATCGTGAGCGCCGGCGTGCAGACGGCGAAGAAATGGAACCGATCAACACGAGTACGAACACGTTGAAGAAGCGAGAGTGATGTAAAGTGTCCCCAGAGAGATGCTGATGGGCGTCTAAGGTCAACGAAGATCGCGGAATCTAGGCTGACTCGGATGCACGTGTTTCATCGCCCTCCATCGGACGAGCGGGCCTCCGTCTGGAAACCAGTGCTCACCCCATTTCCTATATCTCGTCCCTATTCTCTCTCCTTCCCATTGTTCTCTTCTCTCTCTCTTTCCCAGTACGATACGCTTACGATACGATTGACTCACACACGTCCCTCCCTATTGAACGCGTGACACCCTTGTGCACAAGCCCCTGCCCCATTGCCCTATGCGACACCTCTCTACTAGTACACCATTGCACACTCGCGTACTTGAAAATTTCACTCTTCTTTACCTTTCAAGTTTTCTCTCATGGACGACGTGTCTCGTTTAGCTTACTGTTTCGGTTACATTGCCTGGTCTTTGAGTATCGCTCGGCTATCTCACAGTTGCGTAGAGTAGCATTGTACTACGTGGTCTATACTATGTCCAATGAAAATTGATACGGCTAAAGGAAAAACTGAGTAGTGTGGGCAAAGCGCTAAGCGCTTTCTGGCCTGGCCGGGACACGGGGAGCCTGTAAGCTGCGCGGGTGGGCGGGAGAACTCCATCGCGCTGCAGGCTCCTGGCGTGTTCAGACTGGGCCTGGAAGTGTTGACGGGACTCGGCTTGACGAGGTAATGCGTGTTGGTGCCTTCGTTAGTGGCGCCTGGACGAGAACTGGTGTTTTCGGCTCTGGGAGAGTCCAGGGAGACATGCGAGAGTTTGTGGGAGTGGAGGGAGGGCAAAACAAAAACGAGCGAGCGGAGGCGGCAGGAACGAGCGGCAGCAGTGGCGAGACGAGAAAGACGACGGCCACGTGCTTTGCGCCCCGCTGACACAAAGACCACGATCTAGCGCGCGACGCGCGCTAGATCACCCAAACTTGTAGTACAATGGCTTGTAAGTATATGGATAGCGTGGTGTGCGCTGAGCGAAACGTTATCCAGTCCTGGTGCTCTCTTGGTTGGAAGAACAAAGCAACAGATTTAGACGACGGATACGACCCGTTCGCGCTTTTCCCAGGAACCTCCGCAAATACAGGTTGTAATCAATACAAAACGTAACATCAAATCCTCAGCCTCTGGAGTGAGGTGTGACGGCTCACTGACACCAAGTAATAATAATAATCCGAGGAGAGCGTAGGGATTAAATAGAAAGTGGGCACTGTAAGTTGTAACTTTGGGTACGGGTCAGGGCAATGTGATGCGTACTGCACCATTACTGAGTACTACAGTGCTGGGTATGTCCCTCTGCAAATCCTTGTCCTCCCTCTCCGTGGTTCTAGCTTCCGCTACGCACGGTGACGTTTGCGTGTGCGCAGGATTCGAGCCTTCATTGTATGGAGCGCTATGAAGGCGCGGTATCGAAGGGTAGACCGATGGCACTCAATACTTTGTACCGGAGGTCGTTGTTCATGCGATGCCTGAAATTATCGTCCTCCAGTTCCTGCGTTATATCGTTAATATGAGGCTGAGAGCCCCCGTGTCCCTCGACCATGTTTCCCACCAAATCCAGGAGCATCTCCACGATATACGGCGGGTAGGAAAAGTCAGAAAAGATCCCGCGGCCTTCAATAACGAGATCGCAGAGGATATCAACCAGAATTCGCTGCGTCCCGGCCGAATTCTTACTCTTCTTCCAGTTAGATGTGATAACATTGAAAGTGCCAGTATAGAGAACCGTCTTCAACTCGGGCGATGAAGAAGTGGGTGAGAATTGTTGGAGTGCAAGAAAGAAAAGTTCGATGGTAAAACCGAGACCGCCGCCGTCACGTAGGTCCAGCAGACGCCATAGTTGCCGTTTCATCACGGAATTGAGTCCACACAATGGGATGGGGACTTCACGGAGGTACTTCAAACTTTTGAGGGTATCGTCATGAAATTCGGTGTTCTGTCCCTCGGTTATATCGCGCAGTCTTCGGCCGAGAATGCATAAGCTTTGAAGTTGCTGTCCGGGGAATACCAATTGCGGTAGGATGGGGGTGGTTTTAACGGAAGGCGGATCGAAGGCTTCGCCTGTTATCGAAGGTGCGGTGGGCTGCAGCGTGTCAAAGAATACGCCTGGGAGACGTCGCATCAACTTGTGTGTAACCTCATCCATCATTTCCTGGAGGAGGCGGATTCGCCAATCAATTTCTTCCAAATCAGACGCCTCCGTTGCGATACTCTCTAGCTCGTGAATTGATGTTTCGCGACTGTTTAGGATACCTCTGATCTCGGATTCCGTCCTGCTCTGGTTCAGGCTCCAGGGCTCTAAAGCTAGACGTAGATCCAAAACGGCCGCCCACGCCTTCTTCAGATAATCGTCCATCTTCTGTGCGGCCGTCAATGCCATTGCCACGTTTTCTCGACTACCGAAGTTTGTCTGAAAGAGCGCAATTCTGTCCAGTGCGAACTTCGTTATTTCCTGCAGCCGGTTGTCGCTAACTATCTGCCAGATAGTCACGAGCGAAAGGCATGTCCAGCGCACGGTGAACAAAGGGTTCGATCGGATTGTCAACGAGTTGTTTGTCTGTTCTCTGTCGCCCACTTCGCTGAGCACCTCTGTGATGTCTCCAAAGCAACCCAGTTCGACATTCGTACAGCATACAAGAGATGCTGTAGTTTCGATGCATCTGCGCATACGCATGCGTTGTATCTTCGTGTCCTCGTACTCTCCTTCGTTCTCGAAAACGTTCCGCACGCATCTGCAGAGACGGTCGACGGTGGTTCCTTTGTGTAGAGATGGGAGACCAGGATGAGGTTGGTCAACAGGAGACGTCGACTGGTCATCTCTCACGACCGCCTTCCAAACGGCTCGGCCCCACTCCTGGTTGAAAGAACCGGGGATTGCCAGTACGAAGGCCTCCATTTCATCGCTATCGTCAATATGCTCAACTAGCCACTGAACGGCGCGCACGTCCCGGTCCATGCGACCTTTGGTCGGTTTCATCACATTTTTTTCCTGATGTACTTCCATACTCGCAGGGCTGACCAGTTTTTCACGAAAGCGATTATAACAACGACTGTCATGTAGTCTTCGGACGAGATGTCGAATAAGGTCTGAGAATGGGGTTCGATAGGGCAATTGGGGATCCCACATTGGCGCAATCATGCAGTAGAGATAGAGGGATACGAAAACGACGATAGGAACTGCGGTGGTAACAAAAACAGCTGTGTTGATTTGAAGGATGGTGTCGCTAAGCCCCCAGAAGAAAAGTAGTAGGGAGATATGGATAAGCCCGGGGACGAACTCCGCGACCGATGACAAGCGTTTGGCGCCTTCGAACAAAAACAGTCGAATTCGCGCAGTATTCAGAGGGTTTCTGGACTGCTGGAAGATGCGTATATAGGCCCTAGCCCATTGCTGAACAAGCGTCGCAAGAAGGGCGGCGGAGAGGCTGCATACGAGGCTAATAAGCCATAAAATATTTACTCGGCGGTCAGACGCCGATGGATGAAAGGTCGGGTAAGGCAATGGGGGAGTATAATTGATTGAGGTCTGGCCGTCCACCGAGGTAAATTGCCGCGATATTCTATCAAGCATTGAACAGCCTGGTTCTGGTAATAGACCGACTGGTCCGCGGGTTCACCTTCAGATTCGGAATTTTAGGATAACGAATGCGGTGAGAACGATAGAGAATAAGCCGGCCTGGAAAGAGAGTGACGTCAATCCTGGCCAAGCAGGAAAAACATGCACATACGAATATGAGGACCCCAACCATATCTTCTTTCAAGGCCTTTGCCCATGCTTCATCATGACTCTTAGCTTGCTTTCCAAACAGGTCATCAGCACTATCGTCAAAGTCCTGGAGTTGTTCGTGGGATTCTTCGAGAGTTCGATATCGATTATTCATGCCTTCAACACTATCCCATCAATCATCAGACACCCACAAAGAACAGGAACATACCAATTTCGAAACGTTACGGAGGTACGAACAAAACCGTGTACCGTGTGAATTCGTGTGTTTCACACATGGAGTCGTGAGAACAATTTCCCCGAAACGCACAATTTAGCCGCCCGTTACTTTTTTATCCCGCGACCGTGACTGCGGTTGCACCATGAGCTCAACAAAAAAGCTAGTGATGTGCAAGGCCCAGCTCAACTTCAAGTAGAGTAGAGCCTGGCTCCCCCATACACATGATCGGTGAGATAGACTGTCTTATCTAGACAATCCTCCACATGTTCACTTAAGTTCACCTCTATCAGATTGCTACATCCCTCCTTGCCCTGCGTGGGAAAATGGCTCATAGTGGTGGTTAGGTTCAAGGGGCCCCCAAAGACTAGGGAGTTAACTACTGGAAATATGCCCTGTTGTCTTATTTACTTTCAATAAAAAAAACTCGAATGTGGCGCGGTGAAAACCCGCCATACGACCTAAGTACTACACTACGCTCGTGTGTACGCTCCGAGCCCTCTACAATTCCGAGTCCTCAGGCTTGTCCTCCCACTCAAACTCCCGTGGCTTCTGGATCCGAAAGAATAGCTCCTCCAACTTTGGGGTAGCACTATACGATGACATCTATGGAACGTTCAGTGCCGCCACCCATAGAGGAAAGGGAGGCTCGATCCACGCACGCGTCTTGGTTGCGTTGAAGGACTACAAAGGCGGGGGATTGGAGGATGGGCAGAAGGCGCCCAACACTGTCCCGGAGGTCGATGCCAGTTTCCGTGAAATTCCCGGGATCCTCGTCCCTCAGTTCATTTATAACACTGTCAATATGAGGATGCGAGCCTCTTTGTCCGTCGACCATCTTTCTTAACAGAACCAGGGGCATCTCCATGATATACGGCGGGTAGGTAAAGTCAGAAAAGATCCCACGTCTTTGGATTACAAGATCGCAGAGGATATCGAGCAGAATTCGCTGCGTCACGGCCGAATTTTTGCTCTTCGCCCAGTTAGATTTAATAACCTCGAAGGTACGGGTATAGAATTCCTTCGTCAACTCGGACGATGGAGACGTGTCGGATGATGATGATGTCGGTAAGAGTTGTCGGAGTGCGAGAAAGGAAAGTTCGATGGTAAAACCGAGACCGCCGCCGTCACGTAGGTCCAGCAGACGCCATAGTTGACGTTCCATCAGGTGCTTGAGTCCGAGCAAAGGGACGGGGGCTTCGCGCAGGCATGCCAAGCTTTTGAGGGTATCCTCATGCAATTCGGTGTTCTGTCCCTCGGTTATATCGCGCAGTCTTCGGCCGAGAATGCATAAGCTTTGAAGTTGCTGTCCGGGGAATACCAATTGTGGTGGGATGGGGGTAGTTTTAACGGAAGGCAGATCGAAGGCTTCGCTTGTCATCGAAGGGGTGGGCTGCAGCGTGTCAAAGAATACACCTGGGAGACGTCGCATCAACTTGTGTGTAATCTCATCCATCATTTCCTGAACGAGGCGGATTCGCCAATCAATTTCTTCCAGATCAGACGCCTCCGTTGCGATACTCTCTAGCTGGTGAATCGATCCTTCGTGACTGTTTAGGATACCTCTGATCACGGATTCCGTCCTGCTCTGGTTCAGGCTCCAGGGCTCTAAAGCTAGACGTAGATCCAAAACGGCCGCCCACGCCTTCTTCAGATAATCGTCCATCTTCTGTGCGGCCGTCAATGCCATTGCCAAATTTTCTGGACTACCGAAGTTTGTCTGAAAGAGCGCAATTCTGTCCAGCGTGAACTTCGTTATTTCCTGCAGCCGACTGTCGTTAACTATTTGTTTGATGGCCACGAGCGAGAGGCATGTCCAGCGCACGGTGAACAGCGGGTTCAATCTCGTCGACGGGCCGTTTGTCTGTTCTTTCTCGCCTACTTCGCTGTTTCAACGCATTCGCGCGTAGGCCTACGTCGTACGTCCGTGTCCGTGGAATTTCTCTCTTTCTCGAGAAAGAGCCGCACGTATCTGCAGAGGCGATAGACGGTAGCTCCTTCGAGTGGAGACAGACGACCAGGACGAGGTTGGTCAACAGGAGACCTCGATTGGCCGCCTCCAATGACCGCTCTCCAAACGTTTCGGCCCCACTTCTCGTTGAATGAGTCAATGGATGCCAGTACGAAGGTCTGCACTTCATTGATCTCATTAATGTTGTCAATTAGCCACTGAAGGGCGCGCACGTCCCGATTCATGCGACCCTTGCTTGCTTTCATCGCAGAATCTTCCTGGAATATTTCCATGCTCGCAAGGCTACGCAGGTTTCGGATGAGATCCAAAATGCGGACTGAGAATGGGGTCCTATAGGGCAGTTGTGGATTCCACATTGGTGCAAACACACAGTAAAGATAGAAGGATGCGCCAACCAGGATGAAAGCCAGGGTGGCGATAGAGGTGGATTTGTCGATTTGCAGGATCATGTCAATAATCCCGCAGAAGAAAAGTATAAGGGAGAAGTGGATAAGCCCGGGGACGACCTCTGCCACCTTTGGCAAGCGTTCGACGCGTTCAAACAAAAACATTCGAACCCGCGCAGTCTTCAAGGGATTTCTAGGCGGCGTGAAGACGCGCATATAATCCCTAGCCCATTGTTGGATGAGCGTCGCGAGGAAGGCGGCAGAAAGACTGCATATGAGGCTAATGAGCCATAAAATATTTACTCGGCGGTCAGACGCCGATGGATGAAAGTCGGGTAAGGCAATGGGGAGTATAATTGGTTGAGGTCTTGCCGTTCACCGAGGCGAATTGTCGCGATATTCGATCAAGTATCTGAACGGTTTGATTCTGGTAATAGGCCGACTGGTCTGCGGGTCCACCTTCAAATCCTGGATCTTTGGTACAACGAACGCGGTGAGAACAGCAGAGAATAAGCCGGCCTGGAACGAGTGTGATGTCAACCCTGGCCAGGCAGGAAAAACATACACATACGAATATAAGGACCCCATCCATGTCATCTTTCAGGGCCTTTGCCCATGCTTCATCGTGACTCTTAGCTTGCTTTCCGAACGGGACCATAGATCATTAGCACTATCATCAAAGTCTTCATCCTGTTCGTGGGGCTCTTCACGGGATCG